>JADMLD010000355.1:0-47144 GCA_017589585.1 Phylloscopus whistleri
GCCCCCTCAGACAGGTGTGCCCACCTGGGGACAGGTGTGCTCTCTCAGACAGGTGTGCCCACCTGGGGACAGGTGTGCCCACCTGGGGACGTTCCAGGTGACCCACCTGGGACAGGTGTGCTCACCTGCGGACAGCTGTGCCCCCTCAGACAGGTGTGCCCCCTCAGACAGGTGTGCCCGCCCGGGGACATTCCAGGTAACTGGGGACAGGTGTGCCGTGTCAGACAGGTGTGCCCACCTGGGGACAGGTGTGCCCCCTCAGACAGGTGTGCCCACCTGGGCACATTCCAGGTGGCCCAGGGACAGGTGTGTCCTCCTGGGGGCAAGTGTGCCCTCTCAGGCAGGTGTGCCCCCCTGGGGACATTCCAGGTAACCCACCTGGGGACAGGTGTGCCCCCCTGGGGACATTCCAGGTAACCCACCTGGGGACAGGTGTGCCCCCCTGGGGACATTCCAGGTAACCCACCTGGGGACAGGTGTGCCCTCTCAGACAGGTGTGCTCTCTCAGGTGTGCCTACCTGGGGGACCAGGTGGCCCAGGTAACGCAGGTGGGTGGCCCAGGTGACCCATGGGGGGGTGACCCAGGTGAGTGGCCAAGGTGCCCGAGCTGGGTGGCCCGGGTGGGTGCCCAGGTGAGCACCCAGGTGTGCCCAGGTGGATTCTCAGGTGTGCCCAGGTGAGTGCCCAGGTGTGCCCAGGTGTGCCGTCTCCCCACAGGTGGTGGTGCTGACCAACTCCCCCCTGGAGGAGCAGCTCTGGGTGGGCGATTTCTGCCACAGCCAGGGCATCAAGCTGGTGGTGGCCGACACGCGCGGGCTCTTCGGGTGAGGGCCGGGGGGCTGCGGGGGGTGGGGCCCTTCTGGGGGCAGATTTTGGGGAGGGGGCCTTTTCTGGGGATTTTGGGGTGGGATCGGTTTTTGGGGTGGGATTTTGGGGTGGCATTTTTTTGGGGGGGGGGAATTTTGGGGTGGAACCCTTCTTGGGGAGGGGATTTTGGGGTGAGATCCTTTTTTGGGGTGGGAGTTTGGGGCGGGATCCTTTTTTGTGGGGAAATTTTGGGGTGGGAGTTTGGGGTGGGATTGGTTTTTGGGGTGGGATCGGTTTTCGGGGTGGGATTTTGGGGTGGCATTCCTTTTTGGGGGGAATTTTGGGGTGGAACCCTTCTTGGGGAGGGGATTTTGGGGTGAGATCGTTTTTTGGGGTGGGAGTTTGGGGTGAGATCCTTTTTGGGGTGAGATCCTTTTTGGGGTGAGATTCTTTTTTGGGGTGAGATCCTTTTTTGGGATGGGATCTTTTTTGGGGGGGGGATTTTGGGGTGAGATCCTTTTTGGGGTGAGATCATTTTTTGTGGGGGGGATGTTGGGGTGGGGTCCTCTTTTGGGGTGGGAGTTTGGGGTGAGATCGTTTTTTGGGGGGATTTTGGGGTGAGATCCTTTTTTTGGGGTGGGATTTTGGGGTGGCATTTTTTTGGGGGGGGGAATTTTGGGGTGGAACCCTTCTTGGGGAGGGGATTTTGGGGTGAGATCCTTTTTTCAGGGGGCGATGTTGGGGTGGGGTCCTTTTTGGGGAGAATTTTGGGGTGGGGTCCTTTTCTGGGGGATTTTGGGGTGGGATTTTGGGGTGAGATCGTTTTTGGGGGGGGATTTTGGGGTGAGATCCTTTTTTTGGGGTGGCATTCTTTTTTGGGGGGGGAATTTTGGGGTGGGAGTTTGGGGTGGGATCGGTTTTTGGGGTGGGATCGGTTTTTGGGGTGGAATTTTGGGGTGGCATTCTTTTTTGGGGGGGGAGTTTTGGGGTGGAACCCTTCTTGGGGAGGGGATTTTGGGATGAGATCTTCTGGGGGATTTTGGGATGGGATTTTGGGGTGGGACCCTTTTTTGGGTGTGAATTTTGGGGTGAATCCCTTAGAGCGTGGATTTTTTGGCAGGGATCTGTTTTTGGGTGGGGTATTTGGCAGAGATTTTTTTTAAAGGGGGGATTTTGGGTAGGGGTTTGTTTTTGGGGGGGATTTTGGGGTCATTTTCTTTTGGGGTGAGGATTTGAGCAGGGATCTGTTTTAGGGGGAAATTTTGGGGTGGGATCTTGGGCAGAGAACCCTTTTGGGGGAGGAACTTTGGGGTGGGTCCCTTTTTGGGGTGGGAGTTTGGGCAGGGATCTCTTTTGGGGTGGGATTTTGGGATGGATCCTCTTCGGGGTGGGATTTTGGGGTGGGTCCCTTTTTGGGGTGGCATTTTTAGAGTGGGATTTTGGGATGGATCCCCTTTGGGGTGGATTCTTGGGGTGGCATTTTTGGGGTGGGACTTTAGGCTGGATTCCTTTTTGGGGTGGCATTTTTAGGGTGGGATTTTGGGGTGGATCCCCTTTTGGGGTGGGATTTTTGATTTGGGATTTTGGGTTGGGATTTTTGATTTGGGATTTTGGGGTGGGTCCCCACGCTGACCCCCTCCCCCCTCGCAGGCAGCTGTTCTGTGACTTTGGGGACGACATGGTGGTGACAGACCCCAACGGGGAGCAGCCCCTCAGTGCCATGGTGTCCATGGTCACCAAGGTACGGGGAGGGAGGGGACAGCTCTGGGGTGTCCCCACGGGGGTGCCCGGGGGGGGTTTTGGGGTGTCCTGGCCCCCTCACCACCCTCTGTGTCCCCTCAGGGCTGTCTTTGTCCCCTCAGCACCCTCTGCGTCCCTTTGTGTCCCCCCTGTGTCACCGCTGAGGGGTTCCTGGGTGTCCCTGTCCTCTCAGCACCCCATTTTGTCCCTTTAGGGGTGTCCTTGTCCCCTCTGCACCTTTTGTGTCCCCTTCAGGGGTGTCCTGGTCCCCTCACCCCACCTGTGTCCCCTCAGGGGTGTCCCTGTCCCCTGACCCCGCTGTGTCCCCTCAGGGATGTCCCCAGGGGTGTTCCTGGGTGTCCCTGTCCCCTGACCCTCCCTGTGTCCCCTCAGGGGTGTCTCTGTCCCCTCAGCACCTCCTGTGTCCCCTCAGGGATGTCCCCAGGGGTGTTCCTGGGTGTCCCTGTCGCCTGACCCCCGCTGTGTCCCCTCAGGGGTGTCCCTGTCCCCTCAGTACCTCCTGTGTCCCCTCAGGGGTGTCCCCAGGGGTGTTCCTGGGTGTGCTTTGTCCCCTGACCCTGCCTGTGTCCCCTCAAGGGTGTCCCTGTCCCCTGACCCCACCTATGTCCTCTCAGGGATGTCCCCAGGGGTGTTCCTGGATGTCCCTGTCCCCTCACCCCACCTTTGTCCCCCCAGGGATGTCCCTGTCTCCTCAGCACCCCCTGTGTCCCTTTGTGTCCCCCCTGTGTCACCACTGAGGGGTTCCTGGGTGTCCCTGTCTCCTCAGCACCTCCTGTGTCCCCTCAGGGGTGTCCCCAGGGGCGTTCCTGGGTGTCCTTTGTCCCCTGACCCCACCTATGTCCCCTCAGGGATGTCCCCAGGGGTGTCCCTGGGTGTCCCTGTCCCCTCAGGGATGTCCCCAGGGGTGTTTCTGGGTGTCCTTTGTCCCCTGACCCCCGCTGTGTCCCCCAGGGGTGCCCGGGGGAGGTCACCTGCCTGGACGAGGCGCGTCACGGCTTCGAGACGGGCGACTTTGTCACCTTCACCGAGGTGGAGGGGATGGAGGAGCTGAACCGCCTGGGGCCCGTGGAGATCCGTGTGCTGGGTGAGCCCCTCCCCTGGGGCCGCGTTTGGGGTGCTCCCCTCACCTGGGGCTGTCCTGGGGGGGCTCTGGGGCCATTTTTGGGGTCTCTCACACACCTGGAGCCCATTTTTGGGGTGCTCCCCTCACCTGGGGCTGTCCTGGGGGGGCTCTGGGGCCCTCTTTGGGGTCTCCCACACACCTGGGGCTGTTTTGGGGGGGTCTCTGAGGCACACGGGGCCATTTCTGGGCTCATTTTTGGGGTCTCCCACACACCTGGAGCCCATTTTTGGGGTGCCCCCTTCACCTGGGGCTGTCCTGGGGGGGGACTCTGGGGCACCTGGGGCTTTTCCTGGGGTCTCCCACACACCTGGGTCCCTTCTTTGGGGTGCCCCTTTCACCTGGGGCTCTTCTGGGGGGCTCTGGGACACCTGGGTCCCTTCTTTGAGGTGCCGCGCACACCTGGGGCTGTTTAGGGGGGTGTCCCTGAGGCACCTGGGGCCATTTTTGGGGTCTCCACACACCTGGGTCCCTTCTTTGAGGTGCCCCACACACCTGGGGCTGTTTAGGGGGGGGTCTCTGAGGCACTTGGGGCTCTTCTAGGGGTGTCCCTGAGGCACCTGGGGCCATTTTTGGGGTCTCCTGCACACCTGGAGCCCATTTTTGGGGTGCCCCACACACCTGGGGCTCTTCTGGGGGGCTCTGGGGCACCTGGGACCATTTTCGGGCTCTCCCACACACCTGGATCCCTTTTTTGGAGCGTCACAAACACCTGGCTGCTTTCTTTGGGGTGCCCCACACACCTGGGGCTGTTCTGAGGGGTTCTCTGAGGCACCTGGGTCCCTTTTTTGGGGTGCCCCACGCACCTGGAGCCCATTTTTGGGGTGCCCCAGACCCCTGTGTCCCTTTGTGGGGTGCCCCAGTGACACCCCGGTGACACCCCGGTGACACCCCGGTGACACCCCGCTGTCCCCAGGGCCCTACACCTTCAGCATTGGGGACACCAGCGGCTACGGGGACTACGTGCGGGGTGGCATCGTCACCCAGGTCAAGATGCCCAAGCACATCCACTTTGTGAGTGGCACTGGGGGCACTGGGAGGCACTGGGAGGGGATTGGGGGGCACTGGGAGGGACTGGGAGGGGATTGGGGGGCACTGGGAGGGACTGGGAGGGGATTGGGGGGCACTGGGAGGGCACTGGGAGGGGATTGGGGGGCACTGGGAGGGCACTGGAAGGAACTGGAGGGTACTGGTAGGGGATTGGGGGGCTATTGGGTTGTACTGGTTTATACCGGGTTATATTAGGTTGTACTGGGTTGTCTTGGGATGTATCCGGTTATACTGGGTTGGACTGGTTTTTACTGGGTTGTATTGGGCTATGTTGGGTTGTGTGGGTTTGTACTGGGCAGTACTAGGTTATGTTGGGTTATACTGGTTTGTACTGGGCTATGCTGGTTTTTACTGAGTTATGGTGTGCTCTAGTGGGTAATACTGGGTTATACTGGTCCGTACTGGTTTACCCTGGGTGTTGCACTGGCTCATACTGGGTTATAGAGATTCATACTGGTCCTTACTGGTTTGCCCTGGTTGCTACATGGGTTCATACTGGGTTATACTGGGCTATACTGGTCCATACTGGTCCGTATTGGTTTACCCTGGGTGCTGCACTGGTTCATACTGAGCTGTACTGGTTTATACTGGTCCATGCGGCTTTATCTTGCTTGCTATACCGGTTTATACTGGCTTATACTGGTCTGTACTGGTTTACCCTGGGTGCTGCACTGGTTCATACTGGGCTATACTGGTCCATACTGGCTTACCCTGGCTGCTGCACGGGCTCATACTGGGTTATACTGGGCTATACTGGTTTATACTGGTCCGTACTGGTTTACCCTGGGTGCTGCACGGGTTTATACTGGGTTGTACTGGGCTATACTGGTTTGTACTGGTCCATACTCGTTTACCGTGGCTGCTGCATGGGGTCATACTGGGTTGTATTGGGCTATACTGGTTTATACTGGTCCGTACTGGTTTACCCTGGGTGCTGCACGGGCTCATACTGGGTTGTACTGGGCTATACTGGTTTGTACTGGTCCGTACTGGTTTGCCCTGGCTGCTGCCCGGGCTGACCCCGCGCCCCCCCCCAGAAACGGTTGCGGGAGGCGCTGGCCCAGCCCGAGGTGATGCTGACGGATTTCGGCAAAGCCGAGCGGCCCGCGATGCTGCACTGGGCGTGGCAGGGCCTGCACCGCTTCCTGCGCCAGCACGGCCGCGCCCCGCGGCCCCGCCACCAGGTGGGGACACCGGGGGGACACCGGGGACACCGGGGGGACACCGCGGGGACACCGGGGGGACAGCGGGGGGACAGCGGGCTGCGGGAATAGGGGGGCCGGTGGAGGCCACCATGATCTGCCCCATCTTGGTTGCCCCCGTGGGTTTGTCACCAGCTGGTGGCACTGGGGACATGGAGGGTGTTGGGGACGTGGAGGCCACCATCACCTGTCCTAACACAGCGTCCCCTGGGGTCCTGTCACCAGCTGGTGGCACTGGGGACAACGGAGGGTGTTGGGGACATGGAGGGTGTTGGGGGCATTGAGGGTGTTGGGGACATGGAGGGTGTTGGGGGCATTGAGGGTGTTGGGGACATGGAGGCCACCACGATCTTCTTCACCACAATCACCTTTGAGGACGTTGTCCTGTGGTGGTACTGGGGACATTGAGGAGGTTGGGGACATTGAGGTGACCGTGGTCTGTCCCAAGACAGTGTCCCTGGACCCTGTCACCAGCTGGTGGCACTGGGGACATGGAGGGTGTTGGGGACATTGGAGGGTGTTGGGGACATGGAGGGTGTTGGGGACATGGAGGGTGCTGGGGACGTGGAGGGTGTTGGGGACATGGAGGGTGCTGGGGACGTGGAGGTCACCGGGGCCCCATCAGAATTTGGGGACATCAGAGGGGTTGGGGGCGGTTGGGGCTTGGAGGGACAATGAAGCCACCAGGTCCTGCACCAACAGGACCACCACGGTCCCAACTATCTCTTGGGGACACCGGTGACATCATTTGGGGGTGTCACAGACGCTGGGGACGCTGTGACCCCACGTTGGAGGCCACCAACCCCTTCCCCGCCGTGTCCCCTCCCCGGCGCCGTCCCCACCGGCGCGTCCCCTCTCCTTGTCCCCCGCAGGGCGACGCGGCCGAGGTGGTGGCCCTGACCAAGGAGGTGGCCGGAGGGGCCGAGCTGGACGAGGAGCTGGTGCGGGAATTGGCCTTCCAGGCCACCGGCGACCTGGCGCCGGTCAACGCCTTCATCGGCGGCCTGGCCGCCCAGGAGGTCATGAAGGTACCGTGTCCCCGAGGCCACCGCGTGTCCCCACCTGGCACAGCTGGAGCCGCTGGCGTGGCCCTGCCTGGGGGGCCAGAGCCGGTGTCTTTGTCCCCTGGTGTCCTTTGGGGTCACTGCTGTGTCCTTGTCCTGTCCCTGGTGTGTCCCCCTGTCCCTGACGTGTCCACCAGGATCCTGTCCCTGATGTCCCCGTGGGACGACCCTGACGTGTTCCCGTCTCTGTCCCTGACGTGTCACCCTGGGGTGGCTGCCTTGTCCTTGTCCCATCCCTGATGTGTCCTCCAGTGCCGTGTCCCTGTCCCTGACGTGTCCCCTGGTGTCCTGTCCTTGATGTGTCCCCCTAAGGTCTTGTCACTGATGTGGTCCTGGGATGTCCCTGACGTGTCCTCTGGGGTGGCCCTGATGTGTCCTCGAGCTGTCCCTGTCCCTGACGTGTCCCCAGACTGTCCCTGTCCCTGATGTGTCCCCAAGTTGTCCCTGTTTCTGACATGTCCCCAGGCTGTCCCTGTCCCTGACATGTCCCTGGGCTGTCCCTGTCCCTGACGTGTCCCTGACGTGTCCCTGTCCCTGACGTGTCCCTGGTTGTCCCCGTGTCCCTCAGGCCGTGTCGGGGAAGTTCACGCCCATCACGCAGTGGCTTTACTTCGACGCGCTCGAGTGTCTGCCCGAGGAGAACCGCGACACGCTGCTGACCGAGGAGCAGTGCCGGCCGGTGAGGGGACACCGGGGACACCTGGGGACACCTGGGGGGCTGGGGGACATCCCTGGGGGCTTGGGGACATCCCTGGGGGGCTTGGGGACATCCCTGGGGGCTGGGGGACACCTGAGGAGCAGTGCCAGCTGGTGAGGGGACACTGGGGACACCTGGGGGGCTTGGGGACATCCCTGGGGGGCTGGGGGACACCTCTGGGTGTTGGGGACACCCCTGAAGGGCTGGGGGACACTCAGGGGAGCCGGGGGCCACCCCCGGGTGGTGTCACTCGGTGGGACATTGGTTGGAGAACGTCTGTTAGGGGATACCCGCTGGTCACCCCCTTGGGGACAGCGCGGGGTCAGGGCGGCCACCGAGCACCCGTGGGTGCTCGTCCCCTGAGGGGGACACAGCAGCTGCTGTCACCCCTGGGCCCCCGTGGTGGCTCTGCAGCCCCCGGGGGTGTCCCCTGGCAGGGGACACAGCCGGGTGACGCCGGTGTCACGTCGTCCCCAGCGCAACAGCCGCTACGACGGGCAGATCGCCGTGTTCGGGGCCGAGCTGCAGGCCAAGCTGGGCGCCCAGAAGTACTTTGTGGTCAGTGTCCCCCATGTCCCCACTGTCCCCAGTGTCCCCACCCGTGTCCACGAGTCTCTTGTGTTGTCACCTGTCCCTCAAACGTCACCGAGTTTCCCTTCGTGGATTTACCAAGCGTCACCTCTCCCAGCCCTCCTGGGCCACCCTAAGTGTCCCCATGTGTCCCTTACGTGTCCCCTGGTGTCCTCACGTGTTTTCTGATTGTTCCTTCGTGTCACCTGCGTGTCCTCAATGTCCTTCATGTCCCCAGCTCTGTTCAAGTGTCCTCAGAGTGTCCCAAAGTGTTCCCTCACCCCCCTCTGTCCCCAACTGCCCTGGGCCACCTCGTGCTGTGTCCCATGTCCCCAACCCCCCTGACCACCTTGTGCTGTGTCCCCACATGTCCCCTGCCCCTCTGGGCCACCTCGTGCTGTGTCTTCACCTGTCCCAAACACCCTTGACCACCTTGTGCTGTGTCCCCACTTGTCCCCATGCGTCACCAACCCCCTGGGCCACCTGGAGCTCTGTCCCCATGTGTCCCCATGTGTCCCCACGTGTCCCCACGTGTCCCCACGTGTCCCCGGCAGGTGGGGGCGGGGGCCATCGGCTGCGAGCTGCTCAAGAACTTTGCGATGGTGGGGCTGGGCTGCGGCCCCGAGGGCAGCATCACCGTCACCGACATGGACACCATCGAGAAGTCCAACCTCAACCGCCAGTTCCTCTTCCGGCCGTGGGACGTCACGGTGAGGGCCGGCGGTGGCCGGAGGGTTGGCCGGCATTGGGTTGGGCGGGGAGGGAGGAGCTGGGGGGACAATGAGGGGCGGAGCCAGTGGGGGTTGGGCAGCCATCCTTAGGACGCCGCCGTTGAGTTGGCCAAGGTCAATGGTGGAGTTTTGTGTTCAGTGTCAACACTTGAGTTTCTTGGCCAATGTCACCGTTGGGGTTTCTCGGCCAATGTCAACGATTTGGTCTCTTGGCCAATGTCACCGTTGGGGTTTCTTGGCCAATGTCAACGATTTGGCTTCTTGGCCAATGTCACCGTTAGGATTTCTTGGTCAACGTCAACAATTAGGTTCCTTAGCCGACGTCAACAACCAAGTTTGTGCTCAATATCAATGGTTGAGTTTCTTGGCCAACGTCAACGATTGATTTTCCTGGTTAACATCAAGGACTGAGTTTCGTGTTCAAGCCAAGGATTAAGTTTTTCGGCCAACACCAACAGTTGAGTTTCTTGGCTGACATCAGCAGCTGAGTTTCGTGCTCAACATCAACAATTGAGTTCTTTGGTCAATGTCATTAGTTGAGTTCCTTGGCCAATGTCACCGGTTGAGTTTCATGCTCATTAAGAGTTTCTTGACCAACATCAATGCTTGAGTCTGTTGGCCAACGCCAACGGTTGAGTTTTGCGCTCAATGCCAACAGTTGAGTTTCTTGGGTTGTCAACGACTGAGTTTCACACTTAACATCAACAGTTGAGTTTCTTGGCCAACACCAACGATTGAGTTTCTTGGCCAACGCCAACAGTTGAGTTTCTTAGTCAATACCAATATTTGAGTTTCTTGGCCAACACCAACGGTTGAGTTTCTTGGCCAACACCAACGGTTGAGTTTCTTGGCCAACACCAACAGTTGAGTTTCTTGGCCAACACCAATATTTGAGTTTCTTGGCCAACGTCAACAGTTGAGTTTCTTGGCCATTACCAAAGGTTGAGTTTCTTGGCCAACACCAACAGTTGAGTTTCTTGGCCAACGTCAACGGTTGAGTTTCTTGGCCAACACCAACGGTTGAGTTTCTTGGCCAACACCAACGGTTGAGTTTCTTGGCCAACACCAATGGTTGAGTTTCTTGGTCAATACCAATATTTGAGTTTCTTGGTCAACGCCAACAATTGAGTTTCTTGGCCAATGCCAACGGTTGAGTTTCTTGGCGATATCACCGACCGAGTTTCTGGGACGCATCACCGGATTAGGAAAGGGGCGTGGCCTCCAGGGGCGTGTCCCAAGGGGCGTGTCTCACCTCCCGGGCCCTCCCCCCACGCGCAGAAGCTGAAGTCGGAGCGGGCGGCGGCGGCAGCGCGGGAGATGAACCCGGCGCTGCGCGTCAGCAGCCGCACCGACCGCGTCGGCCCCGACACCGAGCGCGTCTACGACGACGACTTCTTCGAGGGGCTGGACGGCGTGGCCAACGCGCTGGACAACGTGGACGCGCGTGAGCGCCCGGGGCTGGGGGGGCGCGGGGACCCTTGAGGGGGCTCTGGGGTCACTTGGGGGGCTGCCCCATAGCCCCTGCTCGTGCCCCATAGCTGCAGGTGCCCCATGTTTGAGGATGCCCCATATCTGGATCACCCTCCGCAGCCCCTGGGGTGCTGGTTTTGGGGGGTCCCAGACTGCAGTTTCTTTGGTTTTGGGGGGTCCCGGACACCTGGGTCCCGTTTTGGGGGTCACAGACTCCAGTTTCTTTGGTTTTAGGGGTTTCCTGGACACCAGGGTCCCATTTTGGGGGTCCCAGACTCCAGTTTCCCTGGTTTTGGGGGTTTCCTGGACACCTGGGTCCCATTTTGGGGGTCCCAGACTCCAGTTTCCCTGGTTTTGGGGGTTCCCGGACAGTGGAGTTCCCATAACTCCCAGAGATCTTGGACGATGCGGACTGTGGGGTGTCCCTCATCTGAGGGTGCCCCATAGGCCCTGAGGGTGCCTCACACCCCTTGGGGTGCCCCACAACCTTTTGGGGTGCCCCACAACCTTTTGGGGTGCCCCCCAGCCCCTGGGCTGCCCCATAACTGCCCCATGCCCCCCGGGCAGGGCTGTACATGGACCAGTGCTATAATTACTGTAGGGTCCCCCATATTCCGTGGTCATGGCCCCATATTTAGGGGTGCCCCACAACCTTTTGGGGTGCCCCACAGCCCCTGGGGGTGCCCCACAGCCCCTGGGCTGCCCCATAACTGCCCCGTGCCCCCCGGGCAGGGCTGTACATTGACCAGCACTGTATTTATTGTAGGGTCCCCCAATCCCCTTGTCATCGTGTGCCATATTTTGGGGTGCCCTACAACCCTTTGGGGTGCCCCACAGCCCTTTGGGGTGCCCCATAACTGCCCCACACCCCCAGGCAGGGTTGTACGTACACCAGTACTACATTTGTTGTAGGGTTTCCTATATCACCTGGTTATACCCCCGTATTTAGGAGTGCCCCACAACCTTTTGGGGTGCCCTACAACCCTTTGGGGTGCCCCACAGCCCTTTGGGGTGCCCCACAGCCCTTTGGGGTGCCCCATAACTGCCCCACACCCCCAGGCAGGGCTGTACATACACCAGTACTACATTCACTGTAGGGTTTCTTATATCACCCGGTTATACCCCCATATTTAGGAGTGCCCCACAACCTTTTGGGGTGCCCCACAACCTTTTGGGGTGCCCCACAGCCCCTGGGCTGCCCCATAACTGCCCCGTGCCCCCCGGGCAGGGCTGTACAGAGCCCAGCACTGTATTTATTGTAGGGTCCCCCAATCCCCTTGTCATCATGTGCCATATTTAGGGGTGCCTTACAACCCTTGGGGCTGTCCTACAACCTTTTGGGGTGCCCCACAGCCCCTGGGCTGCCCCATAACTGCCCCACACCCCTGGTTAGGGCTGTACACAACAAGGCACTGTATTTACTGTAGTGTTTACTCTATCACCCGGTCATGGCCCCATATTTAGGGAAGCCCTACAACCTTTTGGGGTGCCCCACAACCCCTGGGAGTGCCCCACGGCCCCTGGGCTGCCCCATAACTGCCCCGTGCCCCCCGGGCAGGGCTGTACATGGACCGGCGCTGCGTTTATTACCGGAAGCCGCTGCTGGAGTCGGGCACGCTGGGCACCAAGGGCAACGTGCAGGTGGTGATCCCCTTCCTGAGCGAGTCCTACAGCTCCAGCCAGGACCCCCCCGAGAAGGCCATCCCCATCTGCACCCTCAAGAACTTCCCCAACGCCATCGAGCACACGCTGCAGGTGCGTCCAGCTGTGCCCAGCTGTGCCCAGCTGTGCCCGGGGCGGGGGTTCCAGATGGTTGGGTGGCGTTTGAGGGGTCCTGGAGAGCACAGGGGGTCTCGTTTTGGGGGATCCCAGATTCTGGGTTTTCTGGTTTGGGGAGGTCCAGGACGCTGGAGTCGCTGGTTTGGGGGATTCCAGCCACAGGGTTCTGTGGTTTTGGGGGTTCTGGACAGCCAGGTTCTGGTTTTGGGGGTTTCCTGGACATCAGGGTCCCATTTTGGGGGGTCCCAGACTCCAGTTTCTCTGGTTTTGGGGAGTCCTGGACACCTGAGTTCCATTTTGGGGGGTCCCAGACTCCAGTTTCTTTGGTTTTGGGGAGTCCTGGACACCTGGGTCCCGTTTTGGGGGGTCCCAGACTCCAGTTTCTCTGGTTTTGGGGAGTCCTGGACACCTGGGTCCCATTTTGGGGGGTCCCAGACTCCAGTTTGGGGAGTCCTGGACACCTGAGTCCCATTTTGGGGGGTTCCAGACTCCAGTTTCTTTGGTTTTGGGGAGTCCTGGACACCTGGGTCCCATTTTGGGGGGGTCCCAGACTCTCCAGTTTTTTTGGTTTTGGGGTGCCCAGGATCCGGGGTTGTGGTTTGGAAGGTCTTGGACGCTGGAGTCATGTTTTGGGGGGTCATGGACAGCAGGTTCCCTGGTTTTGGGGGGTCCTGGATTCTGGTTTGGGGGGTTCTGAGCAGTGGGGTTGTGGTTTAGGGGGTGTCCTGGATGCCGAGGTTTCATTTTGGGGGACCCTAGACTCCAGTTTCCCTGGTTTTGGGGGGTCCTGGACACTGGAGTCCCTATTTTTGGGGGTTCTGGACACCAGGGTTCTGTTTTGGGGGTGTCCTGGACACTGGGGTCTCATTTTGGGGGATCTCAGACTCCAGTTTCCCTGGTTTTGGGGGAGTCCTGGACACTGGAGTCCCCGTTTTGGGGGGTTTTGAACACCGGGGTTCTGGTTTGGGGGTGTCCTGGACGCTGCAGTCCCCGTTTTGGGGCGCCCCTGGTGCCAGGACCCCCCCAGTGACCCCCCCTCGTGCGCAGTGGGCGCGTGACGAGTTCGAGGGGCTCTTCAAGCAGCCGGCCGAGAACGTGAACCAGTACCTGACGTGAGTGTGGGGCACCCCAGATCCCAGCCAACCCCCCCCCAAATCCCATGGGAGTCTTCCCTTCACCCCCATAACCAACCCCTTGTACCCCCCTAACCCCCTGCACCCCATTTTCTCCCCCCAGGGACCCCAAATTCCTGGAGCAGATCCTTGGCCTGTTTAGGATCCCCCTAACCCCTCACACCCCATTTACCCCTAGGGACCCCAACTTCCTGGAGCAGATCCCTTCACCTTTGGGGACCCCCTTAACCCCCCACGCCCCTTTTCTCCCCCCAGGGACCCCCAAATTCCTGGAGCACATCCCTTCCCCTTTTGGGACCCCCATAACCCCTGCACCCCCTTTTCCCAGGGATCCCAAATTCCTGGAGCAGATCCCTTCAGTGAGGTTCCAAAACCCTTTTGGGGCCCCCATAACCCCCTGTACCCCCCTAACCCCCTGCGCCCCATTTTCTCCCCCAGGGACCCCCAAATTCCTGGAGCACATCCCATCAGTGAGGTTTCAAAACCCTTCTGGGACCCCCCTAACCCCACACCCCCTTTTTCCTTCAGGGACCCCAAGTTCCTGGAGCAGATCCCTTCACCTTTGGGGACCCCCTTAATCCCCCACACCCCTTTTCTCCCCCCAGGGACCCCAAATTCCTGGAGCAGATCCCTTCACTTTTTGGGACCTCCCCTAACCCCCCGTACCCCCTTTCTGCCCCCAGGGACCCCAAGTTCATGGAGCAAATCCCTTCAGGGGGGTCCCAAATTCCTGGAGCAGATTCCTTCACTTTTTGGGACCCCCCCTAACCCCCCGTACCCCCTTTCTGCCCCCAGGGACCCCAAGTTCATGGAGCGCACGCTGCGCCTGGCGGGCACGCAGCCGCTGGAGGTGCTGGAGGCCGTGCAGCGCAGCCTGGTCAGCGACCGGCCCCGCGCCTGGCCCGACTGCGTGGCCTGGGCCTGCCGCCACTGGCACCGCCAGTACAGCAACAACATCCGCCAGCTGCTGCACAACTTCCCCCCGGGACAGGTGGGCGCTGCTAATTAACTGTTTCATTTAATTAATTAGCTTGTTAGCCCCGGTTAGTTACCCAGGTAGGTAATTTATCCCCGTTACCCTGACCTTGGTAACCCCAACATCCGCCAGCTGCTGCACAACTTCCCCCCGGGACAGGTGGGCACTTCCTAATTAGCTCCTTAATCTAATTAATTAACTCATTAGCCCCAGTTAGTTACCCCAGGTAGGTTATTTACCCCCGTTACCCTGACCTTGGTAACCCCAACATCCGCCAGCTGCTGCACAACTTCCCCCCGGGACAGGTGGGCACCTCCTAATTAACTGTTTCATTTAATTAATTAGCTTGTTAGCTGCGGTTAGTTACTGCGTTAACCCCAAATAGCTCATTTACCCCCATTACCCCAAGCTCCTTTACCCCAACATCCGCCAGCTGCTGCACAACTTCCCCCCGGGACAGGTGGGCACTTCCTAATTAGCTCCTTAATCTAATTAATTAACTCATTAGCCCCAGTTAGTTACCCCAGGTAGGTTATTTACCCCCGTTACCCTGACCTTGGTAACCCCAACATCCACCAGCTGCTGCACAACTTCCCCCCGGGACAGGTGGGCGTTGCTAATTAACTGCTTAATTTAATTAATTAGCTTGTTAGCCCCTGTTAGTTACCCCAAATATCTCATTTACTCCCATTACCCCAAGCTCTTTTACCCCAATATCCGCCAGCTGCTGCACAACTTCTCCCGGGACAGGTGGGCACCTCTTAATTAGCTGCTTAATCTAATTAATTACCTTGTTAACCCCAGTTAATTACCCCAAATAGTTTATTTATCCCCGTTACCCCAAACTCATTTACCCCAACATCCGCCAGCTGCTGCACAACTTCCCTCCGGAAAAGGTGGGCGCTGCCATTAATTAGCTCCTTAATCTAATTAACTACCTCGTTAACACCTGATACCTTGTTAACTCTGTTAATTATTTCATTTACCCCAACATCCAGCAGGACCGGTGGGGACCCCTTGATTAATCCAATTAATTACCTTTTGCCTAGCTAATTAGTTCATTAACGCCAGTTAATTGGCTTATTGGCTCTAATTAATGAGTTCATTAACGCTGCTGGTTTTGCCCTCAGAAAACGAACTCGGGGACGCTGTTCTGGTCGGGGCCCAAGCGCTGCCCCCACCCGCTCGTGTTCGACCCCGACAACGTGAGTGGGGACACCTGGGGGTCACCTGGGGGCCACCTGTGTCACCTGGGTCACCTGTGTGTGTCATTGTGTCACCTGTGTGTGTCACTGTGTCACCTGTGTCACCTGTGCCACTGTGTCACCTGTGTCACTGTGGGTGTTACCTGTACACAGTCACCTGTGTGTGTCACTGTGGGTGTCACCTGTGTGTGTCACCTGTGTCACTGTGGGTGTTACCTGTGCATGTCATCTGTGTGTGTCACTGTGGGTGTCACCTGTGTGTGTCACCTGTGTCACTGTGGGTGTCACCTGTGTGTGTCACCTGTGTCACTGTGGGTGTTACCTGTACACAGTCACCTGTGTGTGTCACTGTGGGTGTCACCTGTGTGTGTCACCTGTGTCACTGTGGGTGTTACCTGTGCATGTCACCTGTGTGTCGTGTCACTTGTGTCACTGTGGGTGTCAACTGTGTCACTGTAGCACTGTCGCTTGTGTCACCTGTGTGTGTCACCTGTGTGTGTGCGTCACATGTGTGTGTGTGTCACTGTGTCACCTGTGTGTGTCACCTGTGTCACCTGTGCCCCGTGGGTGTCACCTGTCACTCTTCAGCATCACCCTTGTCCCCTTCAGTGCTGAGCTGGTACTTTTAGGTGTCACCTCCTCCCTCTGGGTGTCACCTCTGCCCTCTTGGTGCCACCTGTACCCCTCTGAGTGTCACCTCTGCCCTCTGGGTGCCACTTACGCCCCTCTGAGTGTCACCTCTGCCCCTCTGAGTGTCACCTCTGCCCTCTGGGTGCCACTTACGCCCCTCTAGGTGTCACCTGTGCCCCTCTGGGTGTCACTTGTGTCCCTCTGTGTGCCACCTGTGCCCCTCTGTGCCACCTGCGCCCTATGGATGCCACCTGCGCCCCTCTGAGTGTCACCTCTGCCCTCTGGGTGCCACTTACGCCCCTCTGAGTGTCACCTCTGCCCTCTGGGTGCCACTTACGCCCCTCTGAGTGTCACCTCTGCCCTCTGGGTGCCACTTACGCCCCTCTAGGTGTCACCTGTGCCCCTCTTGGTGCCACCTGTGCCCCTGTGGGTGCCACCCCTGCCCCTCTAGGTGCCACCTGTGCCCCTCCTGGTGCCACCTGCGCCCCTCTAGGTGCCACCCCTGCCCCATGAGTGCCACCCCTGCCCTCTGGGTGTCACTTACGCCCCTCTAGGTGTCACTTGTGCCCCTCTGGGTGTCACTTGTGCCCCATGGGTGCCACCTGTGTCCTATGAGTGCCACCTGCACCCCTCTTGGTGACACCTGTGCCCCTCTGCGTGCCACCTTTGCCCTACGGGTGCCATCCTTATCCCTCTGGGTGCCCCCTGTGCCACTCTGGGTGCCCTGTGGGTGCCACCCCTGCCCCTCTGGGTGCCCCCTGTGCCCGCCCTGACCCCGCTGTCCCCGCAGCCCCTGCACCTGGACTACGTGGTGGCGGCGGCGAACCTCTTCGCTCAGAGCTACGGCATCGCGGGCTCGCGGGACCGCGCGGGCGTGGCCGAGCTGCTGCGCCACGTGCAGGTGCCGCCCTTCGCGCCCAAGGCCGGCGTGCGCATCCACGTCTCCGACCAGGAGCTGCAGAGCGCCAGCGCCGCCCTGGGTACCCGCGGGAGGGGGGCTGGGGAACTGGGGGGGACTGGGAGAAACTGGGAGAAACTGGGAGAGGGGCTGGGGACACTGGGTGCAACTGGGAGAGGGGCTGGGGGGAACTGAAGGGACTGGGAGAGGGGCTGGGGGTGCTGGGAGAAGGGCTGAGGGCACTGGGAGAGGGGCTGGGGGCACTGGGGGGCACTGGGAGAGGAGCTGGGGGGACTGGGAGAAACTGGGAGAGGGGCTGGGGGAGCTGGGTACTGCAGGGAGAGGGACTGGGGGAACTGGGAGAGGGAATGGGGGGGCTGGGAGAGGGGCTGGGGGGAACTGGGGGGAGTGGGAGAGAGTCTGGGGGCACTGGGTACCACAGGAAGAGGGATTATGGGCACTGGGAGAGGAGCTGGGGGCACTGGAAGAGACTGGGAGAAACTCAGAGAGGATCTGGGAGGACTGGGAGAACTGGGAGAGGGGCTGGGAGCACTGGGGGTACTGGGAGAGGGCCTGTGGGTCACTGGAAGAGGGGCTGGGGGGCACTGGGAGAACTGGGGGGGACTGGGAGAAGGGCTGGGGGCTGCCAGCGTCGCACTGGGGATGCTGGGGGACACTGGGAACGCTGGGGGCCTTGCAGTGTCACTCTGGGTGAGGGGCTGGGGGGGGTTCCCATGGGTGCTGTGGGGGTCCCGTGGGTGCCGGGGGTCCCACGGGTGCCCCTCCCCACAGACGACGGGCGCCTGGAGGAGCTGAGGGCGTCGCTGCCCAGCCCCGAGGAGCTGCCGGGCTTCCGGATGTTCCCCATCGACTTCGAGAAGGTGGGACTGCCCCCCGCACCCCTGGGTGCCCCCAGCCCCTCCCTCTGGGTGCCCCCCACCCACCCACCCCCCCACCCACCCCGGCTGTCCCCAGGACGATGACACCAATTTCCACATGGATTTCATCGTGGCCGCCTCCAACCTGCGGGCGGAGAACTACGACATCCCCCCGGCCGACCGCCACAAGGTGGGACTGGGGATACTGGGGGAACTGGGAGCACTGGGGGGCACCGGGGGTGAGGGGCTGGGGGGGTCCTCCGGGGTTGCTGTGGGGTGTCAAGGGCGCCGTGGGGTTTTTAATGGGGTGTTACGGGTGCTGGGTGTTGTGTGGGGCGTTCATGGGGGTTATTATGGGGTGCTATGGGGTTATAATGGGGTTATTGTGGGTGCTGGGGGGTGCTGTGGGGTGTTATGGGGGTTGTTATGGGGCGTTACAGTGGGCTTTATGGGGTGCTGTGGGGTTTTTATGGGGTGCTATGGGCACTACGAGGTGTTATGGGGGTTATTATGGGGTGCTGTGGGGTTTTTATGGGGTGCTATGGGTGCTATGGGGTGTTACAGCGTTTTTTATGGGGCGCTGTGGGATTATAATGGGTGCTGGGGGGGTGCTATGGGTTTTTATGGGGCACTATGGGTGCTATGGGGTGTTATGGGGTGCTGTGGGGTTATTATGGGGTGCTGTGGGGTTATTATGGGGCGCTGTGGGGTTTTTATGGGGCGCTATATATTTTTTATGGGGCGCTGTGCCTGCTATGGGCATTCTCTGGGGCACTCCAGAGCTTGCCCTGGGATGTGTGGGGCACACACCGCGCCCGTTCCCACCCCGCTGTGGCTATGGGGCACCTGCAGGGCCCCTCAGGCCGTTTTTTGGGGCCAAACCCCCAAACCCCCAAACCTTTTTCCCCCGTCCCCAGAGCAAACTGATCGCGGGCAAGATCATCCCGGCCATCGCCACCACCACGGCGGCCGTGGTGGGCCTGGCCTGCCTGGAGCTCTTCAAGCTGGTGCAGGGGCACCGCCGGCTCAGCTCCTACAAAAACGCCTTCCTCAACCTGGCCCTGCCCTTCGTCGGCTTCTCCGAGCCCCTCGCCTGCCCCCGCAACAAGGTGGGCGCCCGCGGGGCCGGGGGGCGCGGGCACGGCGGGTTTGGGGTCTCTGTGGGGCTGGGTTTGGCTCCCAGAGGGGATTTGGGGTCGCTGTGGGGCCGGGTTTGGCTCCCAGAGGGGATTTGGGGTCGCTGTGGGGCCGGGTTTGGCTCCCAGAGGGGATTTGGGGTCGCTGTGGGGCCGGGTGTGGGTCCCGGAGGGGATTTGGGGTCGCTGTGGGGCCGGGTTTGCCCCCAGAGGGGTTTGGGGTCCCCGGGGTGGCTGTGACCGTCCCCGTGTCCCCAGTACTACGAGGTGGAGTGGACGCTGTGGGACCGGTTTGAGGTGCAGGGGCTGCAGCCCGACGGGCAGGAGATGACCCTGCGCCAGTTCCTCGCCTACTTCAAGGTACTGGGACGGACTGGGAGGGACTGGGAGGGACTGGGAGGGGCCTGGGGGGACAACTGAGGGACCCCAACCGAGAGGGGAGCGCTGGGAAAGGAGCAAAGGTCAAGCCCCCGTGGTGGCCGATGTCCCCAGGCCCCGCTGACCCCCGTGGTGGCCGATGTCCCCCAGCCCCACTGACCCCTGTGGTGGCCGATGTCCCCAAGCCCCACTGACCCCCGTGGTGGCCGATGTCCCCAAGCCCCGCTGACCCCCACGGTGGCCGATGTCCCCCAGCCCCACTGACCCCTGTGATGGCCGATGTCCCCAGGCCCCGCTGACCCCCGTGGTGGCCGATGTCCCCAGGCCCTGCTGACCCCTGTGATGGCCGATGTCCCCAGGCCCCACTGACCCCCATGGTGGCCGATGTCCCCCAGCCCCACTGACCCCCACAGTGGCCGATGTCCCCAGGCCCCACTGACCCCTGTGATGGCCGATGTCCCCAAGCCCCACTGACCCCTCTGGTGGCCGATGTCCCCAGGCCCCACTGACACTGTGTCCCCCCCGTGTCCCCACAGAACGAGCACCGGCTGGAGATCACGATGCTGTCCCAGGGCGTGTCCATGCTCTACTCCTTCTTCATGCCGCCGTCAAAGCTGCGCGAGCGCCACGACCAACCGTAGGGCCGGGGACACTGGGGACACTGGGGGACACCAGGGACATGGGTGACATGGGTGGGGTCCAGAGCTGGGGATGGCACAGGAGGAAGGGCGTGGCCCATGGCAGGGAGGTGTCCTGGGGTCCTGTGGTGGGGGGATGTGTCCCAAGGGTGGGGACAGGGCGTGGCTGTGTCCCCTCCCTGTGCGTGTGCCCTGGCACTCCTTGTGTCCCCTCCTGTCCCCACAGGGTGACCCTACCACGTGTCCCTGCCATGTCCCCTTCTGTCCGTGGTGACAGAGACTGTGCCACACATCTCTGCCATGTCCCCCTGTCCCCAGAGGCTGACACAGACCATGCCACACGTCCCTGCCACATGTCCCTGCCATGTCTCCCTGCCCAAGGTGACAGAGACTGTGACACATGTCCCTGCCATGTGTCCCTGCCCAAGGGACTGTGCCCCATGTCCTGCCACGTCCCCCGTGTCCCCCTGTCCCCACGTACCCCATGTCCTGGCCACGTCCCCCCGCCCAAGGTGACACAGACCGTCCCCCCCGGTGTCCCCTGTCCCCGCAGGATGACGGAGATCGTGACCAAGGTGTCCAAGAAGAAGCTGGGCCGCCACGTCAAGGCGCTGGTGTTCGAGCTCTGCTGCAACGACGACAGCGACGCCGACATCGAGGTGCCCTACGTGCGCTACACCATCCGCTAGGGGGCGCCCCGCCGCCCCGCCCTTCCGCCCGGGCACGCCCCCGCACAGGCCACGCCCTCCGCATCACGCCCCGCCCCCTCCACTCCCCCCATAGTCGTTGTTGTGTCGGCCCCGCCCCTGGGTGGGGGCGGGGCCCCGGGGGGGCGGGGAGAGGGTCCCGCCCAATAAACATAGACCTTGGCAAAAGGGGGCGTGTCCGAGTCACGTGGCGCTGGCACGGGACAGCGGTGACAAACGGCCCCGTGGTGGCACTGGCACCTGACAGGGGTGACAAACGACCCCGTGGTGGCACTGGCCATGGTGGCACTTGGCACAGCCAGCATGTGACAGCAGTGGCACGGTGACAAATGACCCCGCAGTGGCACCGCTATGGTGACGAGTCGGGGCCACCACGGCTTTATTGGGGGTGGGGACATGGGGGGACCCCCCCTCAGTCACGGTGTCACCTGTGAAGTCCCCAGTGCCACCCAAGTGCTCGGTGTCACCTGCAGGCCCTGGGGACCCGGTGTCACAGGCACAGGTGGGTGCTGTTGTCCTCTGTGGTGGCAGCTGTGTCACCTGTGAGGGGTCAGCACAGCCCCACGTCACCTGTGTCCCCACGGCTCACGGTGTCACCTGTGTCCCCCCATGTCACCTGCAGAGGCGTCCTCGTCCTTCCCGATGTTCTCTCAGGCAGTCACCGAGGTCACCGTGTCGCCCTGGGTGTCCCCAGGGGTTCCCGTGGGGCTCTGCCTGTCCCCGCTGTCCCCGCTGTCCCCGCTGTCCAGGTGACGTTTCTGCCACAGGAGCCGCCGGTACCGAGCTGCCGCCGCCTCCACGGTGGCCTGGAGCTCAGCCACCTCCACGGCCAGCGTCACCCCTGGGGACAGGGGACACCGAGGAGGTCACAGGGGTCATGACCTTTAGGCCCTCCCCAGTGTTGGGGACACCCCAGATTTGGGGCATCCCCCCAGGTTTGGGGACCTTTGGTGTTTATTGGGGCTCCCCCAGTTGCTCCCAGTTGCCCCCAGTGCTCACCTCTCTGGAAGCTGCCCTGGGCCTGCCGCAGGCTGGGGGGCACCAGGACCCCAAACCAGCCCAGGGGGTCTGGGGGGGCCCGGCTGGGGGTCCCCCCTTTTTCGGGGGCTCCCCGGCGCTGCCGCAGCCCTGGGGGGGAGAGAAAGGTCAGAGACCCCTCCCCCAAAACAACTGAGGAACCCCCCAGCACCCCAAATCCCCACCCCCTTCCTGCCCTGCACCCCCCAGCACCCATGGGTGACACCCCCAGAACCCCCAGTCTGTCCCCAGCACCCACTGGCGACATTCTGGGGACCCCAGGGACCACCCAGCCCCTCCTCACCGTCACCCTCCCCCTGCTGGGGGTCGGGGTCCTCGGGGTCCCCCCCTGTTCCAGGCACCTCCTCAAAGTGGGGGCGTCCCTCAGGGTCCTGCCTGGGGGGTGATGACACAGTGGGGACGGTGTCACCAGCGTGCCCTGCTGTCCCTCTGCCACCACAGGGACATCCCAGCACCCCCGTGTCACCCCCACACCGGGGACATCGGTGTCACCCCTGTGTCACCGCCCCAAACTGGGGACACATCCCCCTGTGTGTCCCCAATGTCCCACTGTCCCCCCCAGTGTCCCTGTCACCCTCCCAGTGTGTCCCCAACGTGCTCACATCCCTCTCTGTGTCCTCAATGTCCTCAATGTCCCGGCCACCCCCCAGTGAATGTCCCACTGTCCCCCCCAGTGTCCCAGTGTCCCCCCACCTGTGGCACACGCGGACTCGGGGCACCATGGTGGCCCCGTACTGCAGGGACGAGACGCGGTGACAGCCCAGGGAGTAACGGGCCTGAGCCAGGGACAGCCACCCCTGCGGGGACAGTGGGGACAGTGGGGACACAGCACGGGGACAGCCACCCCTGTGGGGACAGTGGGGACAGTGGGGACAGGGCACAGGGACAGCCACCCCTGTGGGGACAGTGGGGACAGGGCACAGGGACAGCCACCCCTGCGGGGACAGTGGGGACAGTGGGGACATGGCACAGGGACAGCCACCCCTGCGGGGACAGTGGGGACAGTGGGGACAGGGCACAGGGACAGCCACCCCTGCAGGGACATTGGGGACACAGCACGGGGACAGCCACCCCAAGGAGGGGACACAGGACAAGCACAGCCAGCCCTGGAGGGACACAGGGGGACATTGAGGGACATGGGGTCAGGGACAGTCACCCGGGGGGACACAGGGGACAGAAGTCACAGGCAGCCCTGGGGACACGGGGAGCACATGACCCCTCCTTGGCGTGTCCCTTTGTGTCCCCACAGTGGGTGACATGTCCCCCACACACGTCCCAGGAGGGGTGGTGTGTCCCCAGCCATGTCCCCACAGCAGGGGACTGTCCCCAGGTGTGTCCCGGTGGGGTTGGCACATCCCTGTAGGGGGTGACACCCACCAGGTGTGTCCCTGCAAGGGGTGGCGTGTCCCAATTGTGCCCCCATCGTGTCCCCGCCGTGTCCCCTCACCTGCCGCATGTGCTGCTCCAGCTGCTCCCGCCGCTGCTGCAGCAGCTCCAGCGCCTCCATCACCTCCAGCGCGGCCTCGTCCAGGGACAGCGACAGCGACCCTGGGTGGGGACAGGGCTCCGGACCCCGCATCGACACCCGGGGGCTCCCCCAGACCCACCGAAACCGCGCCCCCTCCCCCGGGGTGCCACCCGTGTCCCCGGAGACCCCCCCAGACACCCCCGGGCCCTCAGAGTCTCCCCAAACACCCCCAGAGCCCCCGGCCCTCCCTCACCGTCCATCGCCGCCCTCACCGCGGCCTCAGGCCGGGCCCCGCCTCGTCCAATCGCAGCCCGCCGCGGCGCCTCTTGACCAATCAGCGCGCGCTGCTCCAGAGGGGCGGGGCCTGCGTGAGGGCCGGCAGCGCGGCGGGCTGAGGCCGGCCTGGCCGCCATCTTAAGTGAGGGCGCAGCGCTTCCCGCCCCTTTCCGGGCAGCACCGCGCGTTCCCATTGGTCCGTCGGCGCTCGGCCAATGGGAGGCGGCGGTGCTGGGAGGTGCCGGCGTGTGTGGAGCGGCGCGGAGCGGAGCGGCCATGGTGAGGGGGTCGGGGGTTTTGGGGTCTCGTGTCCCCGCAATGTCCCCTCAGTGTCCCCGCAGTGTCCCTCATCCCTCCATAGCCACTCCGACCTCCCCTTTACGCCGCCCATTTGTCCATCCTCTCATCTCTTTATATTCCCCACAACGGGCGCTCCTCCCCCGCCATGTCCCCACACGCCCCTCGTGTGTGTCCCTCACTCTTTATCCGCTGTCCCCCAATGTCGCCGCTGTCCCCCAATGTCGCCGCTGTCCCCCAATGTCGCCGCTGTCCCCCACCCCTCGATGCCGCCTCTAATCCTCCCTCAGCTCCCCCGCCGTGTCCCCCCATCCTCTCATCTCCCCATGTCCCCCACACCCTTCCCCACATCCCCCCTTCCCTCCCCGTGTGTCACCGCCGGTGTCACCGCCGGTGTCACCTCCGTCTGTCCCCGTCTGGCAGCTGCGGCGCCAGGCCCGGGAGCGCCGGGAGTACCTGCAGCGCCGGGCCCGGGAGCAGCAGCAGCAGCGGCAGCGGGAGCGCAGGGAGAGCCTGCGGCGGGCGCTCGACGGTACCGGGGCGGGAGAGGGGGAAAAAGGGCAGCGGGAAGGGTTAGAGAGGGGCTGGGAGGAATTTTGGGGGGTTACAGAGGGTTTGGGGGGCGTTAGGAGAGATTCCGGGAGTATGGAGAGGGGGTGAGGGCAGCAAAGATTTGGAGAAGTTAAGGAGGGTGTGGAGGGGCACAGAGGAGTTTAAGGGATGTTTTAAGTTGTTAAAGAGGAATTAAGAGGGGAGGCTGGGGGTTTATTTAGGGCTGGGGGTTGATTTGGGGCTGGGGGTTTATTTGGGGCTGGGGTGTTTGACTGGGGGGGGGTTGGGGGTCCTGTCCGAGCCCCCCCGTTTCTCTCCCTCCCCCCAGAGAATCGGCTGCTGCCCACGGAGCTGCGGCACGAGGCGCTGGCCCTGCAGAAGGAGCTCGAGTTCGACTTCGAGGCACCGGCGGGTGAGAGGGACCCCCAAATCCGGGGAAAGGGACCCCCAAATTGGGGGGAAAGATGGGGAGGGGGACGCCCAAACTGGGAGAGACTGGAACCTCCAAACCCAGGGGTGGGGGACGGGCAAGACCCTTGGATGCTGAGCTGGATCCCAAAATGGGGAAGGGGAAATCCTGGAGCTGGAGGGAAGCAGCCCCCCAAAAATGACCTGAAAAACGAGGTTGGTTCAGCCTCAGGATGGAATTTCACACGTTTCCCCAAATCCCGTGTGGGTTTTTTAAAATTCCCCAAATAAGATTAAATTCACCCCGAAATGCGTGGGGGGGTCTGAGCCTCATTCCCCCCACAACGAGCCACCAATTCCCCAAAATGAGAATTAAATGCTTTTCCCCCCAAAATCCCCCCAGAACCGGGTCACTGGATTGACCCTGCGGTGGGTGTGGCCGCAGTGGGCGGGGCTGTGGTTGTGGGGGGTGTGGCCTGACAAAGCCCCGCCCCCCAGGGACAGGTGACAGCCAGGATGACGAGTACAGGTGGGCGGGGTTGGAGCCCCCCAAGGTGATGGTGACGACTTCTCGGGACCCCAGCTCCCGCCTGCGGCTCTTTGCCAAGGTGGGCGTGGCCGGGGTTGGGTGTGGCCTGAGCTGGGTGGGGCTTGGGGGTGGGTGTGGTCTGTCCTGGGTGGGGCTCAGGTGAGCATGGCCAGGTTTGGGTGTGGTCTGAGCTGGGTGTGGTCAGGTTTGGGTGTGGCCTGGGCTGGGTGGGGCTTTAGGGTGGGTGTGGTCTGTCCTGGGTGTGACTCGGGTGGGTGGGGCTGGTTTGGGTGTGGTCAGCTTTGGGCGTGGCCTTGGATGGGTTGGGCCAGCTTTGGGTGTGGCATGGAGTGGGTGTGGACTGTTCTGGGCGTGGCCTGAATTGGGCGTGGCTCTGGGGTGGGTGTGGCTGGTTGGGCGTGGCCCAACTTGATCACCTTGACCCCACCCTGTGGAGGCGTGGCCACAATCAGGGGTGGAGCTTTGGGTGGGTGTGGCTGGGCAGGGGGAGGGGCTTGTTTGGCCCCACCCCTTGGAGGCTGTGCTACAGCTCAGCCAATGCTGGGGGGGGGGGTGAAGCCCATGGGAGTGGGAGGAGCCTTTGTGGGCGTGGCCTGAATGTGGGTGTGGCTCCCAGTACCCCTAATTTGGAAAAGGGGGCGGGGCCAAACATGGATCACATTGTCCCCTTGTGCTGAGGGGACAAACAGTGACACCAGGGTGACACCGAGGGGGCGTGGCACCCCCTGACCCCGCCCCGTGTCCCCGCCCCCAGGAGCTGTGCCTGCTGCTGCCGGGGGCGCGCCGGATGAACCGGGGCCGCGCCGAGCTGGGCGCTCTGGTGGGCGCCTGCCGGGCCGCCGGCGTCACCGACCTGCTGGTGCTGCACGAGACCCGCGGCCGGCCCGGTCAGTGGGGCGGCAGGGGGGCGGATCCGGGGGTCCCACACACCCCCCGATTTGGGGGTTCCTCTCCCCAGCGTTCCCTCTGATTTGGGGGTCTCTCCCCCCACAGTTTGTGGGGTCCCTCTCTCTGTTCTCTCCCCTGATTTGGGGGTCCCTATGCCCACCCTTCCCTCCATTTTTGGGGTCTCTCCTCAGAGGGGGTGGGGCTGAGGGGAGGGGGTGGGGTTAATCCCAAGGGGTGTGGCCTGTTTGATGGGTGTGGCCTGATCAAGCCCCACCCCCAGAGAATGACATTACCCCAAGGGGGTGTGGCCTGTTTGATGGGTGTGTCTTGATCAAGCCCCACCCCAGAGGGTGGAGTTAACCCCCAAGGGGGTGTGGCCTATTTGAGGGGCACATCCCAATCAAGCCCCACCCCCAGATGATGTGAACCCCGAGGGGGTGTGGCCTGTTTGAGGGGCGTGTCCAAATCAAGCCCCACCCCCAGATGATGTGAACCCCGAGGGGGTGTGGCCTGTTTGAGGGGCGTGTCCAAATCAAGCCCCACCCCCAGAAGGTGGGGTTAATGCCAACGGGGTGCGGCCTGTTTGAGGGGCGTGGCCTGACCAAGCCCCACCCCTCCCATCCCCAGACGGGCTGACCGTGTCCCACCTGCCCCACGGCCCCACGGCCCATTTCACCCTCAGCGGGGCCGTGCTGCGCCAGGAGGTCGGGGGGCTCGGGGGGGCCCCGCTGGCCGCCCCCCACCTGCTGCTGCTGCGTCTGGACTCCACTCTTGGAAAAAGGGTACGGCCGGGGCGGGGGTTTGGGGAATGTGGGGGGCACAAAGGGGCTTTGGGGGGGGGGCGTGAGGGGACACTGGGGAGGTCCCAAGGGTGGGGTGACCCCAGGTGTGTCCCCCCCCTTTAGGTTGGGACCATCCTGAAGCACCTGTTCCCCGTCCCCCGCCCCGACAGCCGCCGCGTGGTCACCTTCGCCAACGAGGACGACGTCATTTTAGTGCGGTGGGTGACACCTGGGTGGGGGGACGGGGGGACACGGCCAGACCCCCCCAGTGGGCCCCTCTGACCCTTCCCCCCTCCCCTCCCCCCACAGGAACCACGTGTACCGGCGCCGGGGCCGCACGGTGGAGCTGGAGGAGGTGGGACCGCGGTTCCAGCTGAGGCGTGAGTGTCCCCTGCTGTCCCCAACAGCCCCAAAAGGCTCCTGTGGTGTCCCCAAATGTCCCAATCTCCCCCCCTGGTGTCCCCCCCAGCCTACCTGATCCGCCTGGGCACCCTGGAGCAGGGGGACGCGGCCGACGTGGAGTGGCGCTGGCACCCCTACACGGCCACGGCGCCCAAGCGCCGCCTGCTCAGCGCCACCTGAGCCCCCCGGGACCCCCCCGAGCACCTGGAGAATCCCCCCAGGTGGGACCCACCTGGACACCTGAGACCGCCCCGGCAGCCGAGAGCTCTCTGCGCTCCCCCAGGCGCGTCGGGGTCTCTCAGAATCGGTTTTTATTTGTTGTAATAAATGGGATTTTTCTCTTTGTTGGGTTCTGCTGCAGCCCCTCTTCTGTGGGGGGGGCCCAGGGGTCCGACCCCTCCCCCCCTCATACCTGGGACCACTCGGCCGGGGGGTCCCGCGGCCCCTTGGGCTTCCCGATGCGGAAGTTAAACCCTGGGTGGGGGGAGCAGGGGGTCGGTGGGGGGGGGGGGCTGGGCAATGCTGCCCCCCTGAACCTCCCCAGGGACCCCCCAAATCCCCCCAGGACACCAGAGACCCCCGTGCTCACCGAGGGAGGGGCCACTGCCGGGATCTGCTGGGGGGGTCACGACCTCGTAGGCGCCGTCCATGGGTCTGGGGGAGCCTGAGGGGGGGGACAGGGTCAGAATTATCGGTCCTGGGGACCCCCGAGCCCCCCAACCCCCCCCCACTCACCTGCCGGGCTGGGGGAGGGGCGGCGCACGGGGCTGCCCGGCAGCGAGCACGTGCCCGAGGGGGCGGAGTCTCGTCCGAAGGGGGCGTGGTCTCTGCCCAAGGGGGAGGGGCCTCTCCCCGAGGCCCCGCCCCCCCGGCGGGGCTTGTTGACCACGGCGTAGGTGACATCCATGGCGGGGGGCGCGGGGGGCTCGGCCGGCACCGAAACGCTCCTGGCAGGGGGATGGCAGGGAAGGGAAGGGACACCTGGCCGGGTCACCTGGCCTGCCTCACCTGTCCCCGTACTCACCTGAGCAGCGTTGGCCGCAGGGCGCGGCGGGCGAGGGCGTCCTGGTACAGGGGGGGCTGGGGAGGCGAGGGGTCACCTGCGGCCCCCCCCAGATGGGGGCTGCCGGAGCTCCCGAGTCCCCCCCGATCTCTCCGGGTCCCCCCTCGGCCAGCCGGGTCCCTTCTTTCACTTCCCCTTTCCGGGGGCAGGAAGTGCCGCGGCCGCCCTCGGGCCCCCACCCCGCCCCGGATGCCCGCGGCCCCCTGAGCTCCGGGCTGTGCCCCCCCCTTCCCAGCCACCTGTGTCCCCCCCCTCTCACCTGGACCCCGCGGGCCAGGCTGAGGTGGCCGGGGGGCGGTGGAGGTGCCATCGGGGTCCTGGGGGAGGGCCGGGGGGGGTCTCAGGTGTGTGTGGGGCGCGGAGAGGACCTGGGGGGTTTTCTGGCCCCCCAGGCTCCGCCCCTGACTGGGGCCCTGCCCCTGGGCTGGACCCGAGGTGGGGGCCTGAAGCTCCCCTGGGAAATCCCTGTGGCACTTCGGGGGGGCTCCTGTGGGGTCCCTATAGACACTGGAGGGGCTGTTTAGGGGCTCTGTGGGGCTTCTTGGGGTCCCCATTGCCCCTGTGGTGTGTCTGGGGGGCTCTATACATCCCACAGAGCCTCTGTGAGCGCCCACCGGAGCCGCTGTGCAGATCTGGGGGGTCCTTATGGAGCCTCCAGCCCCTGCACGGGCCCCCTAAAGCTCTTGGAGGGGCGCCGATAGAACTTCTGGGGTCCCCTACAGCAGCGCTGGCGCGGCTCTGCCTCCCGGAGCTCATCGGGGAGCCCTAAAGGCCCCGTGCGGCCGTGGAGGAGGGGTCACGCAGCCCCTCGGGTGCCCCCAGAGACATTCGGGGGTCCCCTGTGGCCCTTGGGGGCCCGCGGGGGCGGGGCCAGGCTCCTATAGCCGCTATAGGGGGTCCCTCTGGCCCCGCCCCTCGGCGCGAGGCTGCGTCCCCCTATTCCCGCCGCGTGACGTCACAGGCAGTCATGAGGGAAGGGGGGTGGAGCGGGAGAACCCGCCAAAAGAGGCGTCCCCCCCGCGAGGCTCCGCCCCGCGCCCGCTGATTGGTCGGCGCGCGGCGGCCGCGCCCCCTTCCTCCGCGCCGCGCGGTGGTTGGCGGATGCGGCGGCGCGGTGACGTCACGGGGCGCGCGGCGCGGCGGCCCCGGAAGCGGCGGTGGCGGCGGGAGCGGGAGCGCGGCCCGGTGAGCGCGCGCGGGGCGGGGACAGCGCGGGGGCGGGGCCAGAGGGGGCGGGCACGTGCGGGGGCGGGGCCAACGCGGGGGCGGGGCTGGGCAGGGAGGGGGCGGCCGGGGGGGCGATCGCGTCGGAGGGCGGGGCTTTGTAAGGGGCGGGGTTAAACTGCTTCGGGGGCGGGGTTTAGCGCTGGTGGGGGCGTGGTTTCCCTTTAGGGGCGTGGCCATGGTGGCACGTGCGGGGCGTGCCGGGGTGAGGCTCTGTGTGGGCGTGGCTTGATGTCGGTGGGCGTGGCCTAGGGGAAGACCACGAGGGCTGGGGCCTACTGGGTGGGGCTGGGGGGGTGTGGAATGTGTTGGGCGTGGCCTGTGGAGCCACGCCCCCGCTGAGCCCACCCCACCTCCCCTACAGGTGCGCGGCGGTGGCAGCGCCCAGGAGCCCTGACCCCGCCCTTGCTGAGGGCAGGGTGGGGCAGGGCGGGGCTGTTCAGGTGCGCGGGCACCGCCCCAGTGCCCCCTGCTGGTCGCAGAGATGGACCCGGTGGGGACAGCGGACACGGCGTCCCTGAGGTGTCACCACAGCGGGGAGGATGAGGAAGATGTGGCAGCCGTGCCATCATCCGTGTGTCACCCTGCTGGGAGCGAGGAGGAGGAGGACAAGGAGGTGGCAGCAGTGGTGACAGCCACAATGTCCCTGGGGTGCCACCCCAGTGAGGAGGAGGAGGAGGAGGAGGAGGTGACCACAGCGGTGACATCCCCGGGGTGTCCCCAACTTGGGGATGAGGAGGAGGAGGTGACCAGAGCGGTGACAGCGGCGGTGACATCCCTGAGCATTCAACCCAGTGAGGAGGAGACGACCACGGCAGCAACGTCCCCAGCACATCCTCCTGTGGGGGGTGACGAGGACGTGACACCAGCGGTGACACCCCCAGCGTGTCCCCCCGGTGAGGAAGAGGAGGAGGTGACGGCAGCAGTGACACCCCCAGCGTGTCCCCCCGGCGAGGAAGAGGAGGAGGTGATGGCAGCAGTGACATCCCCAGCGTGTCCCCCCGGCGAGGAAGAGGAGGAGGTGACGGCGGCGGTGACGGCGGCGGCGGCCACGTCGGGCCCGGGCGGGCGGCGCGGCGCGGACGAGGACGTGGCGGCGGCGGGCTGGCGGGCGCGGCGCAAGCACGTGTTCGTGCTCAGCGAGGCCGGGAAGCCGATCTACTCCCGGCACGGCAACGAGGAGGCTCTGGCGGCCACCATGGGCGTCATGATGGCCCTGGTGTCCTTCATCCAGAGCGGCGGCAACGCCATCCGCGCCATCTGCTCCGGTACGGGGCCAGCGGGGGGCATGGATGGATGGATGGATGGATGGATGGATGGATGGATGGATGGATGGATGGATGGGGAACCCCACAAATTTACACAGACACGCCCATGGGTAACCCCAAACCTGCACAGCTCCACGCAGCCCTAAAACAGCCCCCACAGGTCCAGCCATCCCTGCTCAAAGCAGCCCCCTCCAAACACAACATCCCAGCCCCAAAACCACCTCCCGCAGGTACAGCTGAATCTAATCTACCAAATCAGCGTGCACAGGTACAATCAGCCCCCTCAAAACCCTCTTCACCCCCAAACCCCTTCTGGGTTCTGGGTTCTGCCACCCCCCAAAAAAACCCCTCCTCGGTACAGCCACTCTCCAAAAACAACCGCACACCCCAAAACAACACCCATCAAGGTACATCCGGCTACCCAAACCAAGCGTCCCCTCGAGTCCCTCTGTGTCCTCCCCACGCCGTGTGACCGCCGCGTCCCCTCTCTCTCCTTCTCTCCCCCGGCAGAGGACCGCACGCTGGTGTTCGAGCAGCGGGGCCCGCTGCTGCTGGTGTCGGTGTCCCGCACGCGGCAGTCGGCGGCGCAGCTGCGGCGGGAGCTGGCCTTCGTGCACGAGCAGATCCTGTCGCTGCTGACCCGCGGCGGCATCGCCCGCGTCTTCGCCCGCCGCCGCGGCTTCGACCTCCGCCGGCTGCTGGCGGGCGCCGAGGCCGTGCTGGACCGGCTGCTCTGCGGGGCCGCCGCCGACGGGCGGCTGCTGCTGGGGGCCGCCCGCTGCCTGCCCCTGCCCGGGGGGCTCCGCCGCGCCGTGTCCGGGGCTCTGCGCCGCGCCGCCGCCGCCGCCCGCCCCGCGCCCGCCCTGGCCGTGCTGGCCGCCCGGGGCCGCCTGGTGACGGCGGCGAGGCAGCGGGCGCTGGCCGAGGGCGGGCGGCTCTGCGCCAGCGACCTCCACCTGCTGCTCAACCTGCTGGGCGGCGGGGCCGGCGCGGGGGCGGGCGAGGTGTGGACCCCCGTGTGCTTGCCCCGCTTCAACCCCGACGGGTATTTCTACGCCTACGCGGCGCGGCTGGGCGAGGAGGAGGAGGAGGAGGAGGAAGAGGCGGAGGGCGTGAGGCTGATCCTGCTGTCCACGGAGCGGGAGGGTTTCTACGCGGCGGCGGCGTGCCGGCGGCAGCTGGAGGACACGCTGCGGGCGCAGGGCTGGCTGGCCGAGCTGGCGGCGGCCGTGCGAGGGGGAGCGGGGTACGGCCCCTCCCGCCCCGGCGCCCCCGAGCTCCGGCACTTCCTCTACAAGCCTTTGGAGGGGCCGGAGGAGATGCAGCAGCTGCCGCAGTTCACCAGGTGCGGGGATGGGGGTTGGGGGCTGGGGGAGCGGCGGTGTCCCCGGTGCTCACACCTGACGCCCGTGTCCCCCCTTCCCGTCCCTCGCTGGCCGCAGCCCCGAGCTGGAGGAGCCCTACACCAGCGAGGAGGAGCAGCACCGGCTCTTCGACCTGTACCACTACCTGCACAGCCGCGTGCACAGCCCGCACCGGCCCCTGCGCCTGCTCTACCATGTGGCTGAGAAGGAAACGCTGCTGGCCTGGGTGAGCGGAGCCCGGGGTTAGCGGGGAGCGGCTCCGTCAGGAGGGTCCGGAGTTGGTGGAGCTGCTGGCGTGCGGTCAGTGGGGCCCAGGCAGCGGGACCCAGAAGATCCCAGAGCTAATGGGGGTCACTGGCTGGTGGCGGTGTCGGTAGCACCCGCAGTTAATGGGATGCTCAGTGTCAGTGTGATCAGTAGATCTCACAATTAACAGGATGCCCACTGGCAGTGCCATCAGTAGATCCCACAATTAACAGAGTGCCCACTTGTCAGTGTGATCAGTAAATCACACAATTAACAGGACACTCACTGGCAGTGTGATCAGTAAACCCCACAATTAACAGGACACTCACTGGCAGTGCTATCAGTAAACCCCACAATTAATGGGATGCTCACTGGCAGTGTGATCAGTAAACCGCACAATTAGCAGAATTTTCATTGGCAGTGCCATCAGTAAACCCCACAATTAACAGAATTCTCACTGTCAATGGGATCAGTAAACCCCACAATTAACAGGAAACTCACTGGCAGTGCCCTCAGTCGGTCCCAGCGCTGACAGCCGTGGCTCCCCACAGGTGACCAGCAAGTTCGAGCTCTACAGCTGCTTCAGCCCGCTGGTGACCAAGGCGGGCGCCATCGCCGTGCTGACCAAGCTGCTGCGCTGGCTCAAGAAGGAGGAGGACTGGCTCTTCATCCGCTACCCGGCACCCTTCTGTGCCGCGCCCGCGCGCCCCGAGGCGCCCGAGCCCGAGGGCTGACAATAAACGCTGAGACCCCGGGGAGAGTCCTGAGTCCGGGGGCACTGGGGGCTGAGGGGACACGTCCTGAGGGGTGAGGGGACGGGGGGGACGCGAACGCGGCCTGAGGGGCGAGGGGGTGGCAGGGACACGGCCTGAGGGGTGAGGGGAAGAAGGAAGAGCAGAGAGGAGACGGGAGACTGAGAAGGGGAAAAGAACCGAAAATGAGAGGAAGGCGGGAGAGGAAATGGGGAGAAAACCTGAAAGAGAAGGTGGGTAAGAGCAGACAGAAAAGAGGGAAAATGGGGCGGGAAAGAGAGGGATGGGGGGACGGAAATTAGTGGGGAAAACTTGAGAAAACGGTGGGGAAATGTGACAGGAAAGGCTGGAAGAGGTGACAAGAAGCAGAGGGGAAAAATAGGTGGGAAAGGGAGTAGAAAAGGGGGAAGAGAATATGCTGGAGGGAGTGACAGGCTGAGGGTGGAAAGGGGACAGAGGATGGCGTCAGGAAGGGACAGAAACGGCTGGAAAAGGGGACAAAATTAGGGGAAAGAGTGGGAGGAAAATGGTGGGAAGGTGTGAGGGGGAAAGGTGGAAAAATGTGAGAGAAAAGGGTGGGAAAATGTGAAGGCAAAAACGTGGGAAAAGAGAAGGGAAATGGTGTGAATATATGAGGGGGGAAAGGCAGAAAAACATGAGGGGGAAGGGTGGGAAAAATTAGGGAAAAAAGCAGGAAAACATGAGGGGGAAAAGAGTGGGAAAGCGTGAGGGGAAAAAGGGCGGGAAAGCGTGAGGGGAAAAAGAGCGGGAAAACGTGAGGGGAAAAAGGGCGGGAAAGCGTGAGGGGAAAAAGAGCGGGAAAATGTGAGGGGGAAAAGGGAGGGAAAATGTGAGAGGAGGAAGAAGGTGGGAAAACCTGAGGGGAAAAAGGGCAGGAAAACCTGAGGGAATGGGAAGGAGAAGACCTGACAAAGCTGCAGAAAGAAGGTGAGGGGAAATGGGGGCTGAAAAGGGACAAAGTGTAGGGACACAAGAGAGAAAAGTGTGAAAAGGGGGACCGGGAAGAGGGTGTTGGTGACAGAAAATGGAGCAAGAGGGGAAAGGACTGGAGAGGGAAAGGAGGGACATAAACGGAAGGGGCAGAGGTGGCAGGAACTGGAAGAAAGAGGTGACAAAACTGGGAAGAGAGAGAAAAGAGGGGAGAAATGGTTGAACCACGACAGAAAATGTGGGGATGAGGGTGGGAAAAGGAGAATGAAGAAGGTGACGAGGCGACAGGAGGGGGACAAGCCAGTGCCCACCATCATCACCCCACCGTGTCCCTCCAGGCTGCAGTGATGGACGTGGACCCACGCAGCGAGGGGCTCTACAGCCGAGACCCCCCGAGGCCACCGTGCGTCCCCGTGTCCCCCCGGCCCAGGGACAAGGTGTTCCCAGGTGTCCCCGAGAGGCGCGGCGTCCCCGTGTCCTGCCCGGTTCCCCCCTCAGGTCCCCCTGGGGACACCCCGCGGTTGGAGGTGCTGCTGAGGCAGCTCCACAGCATGCAGAGAGGTGAGCCTGAGGGTCCCCTGTGTCCCCCCACACGTCCCCCTGTGCATCCCGCATGTCCCTCTGTCCGTCCCACCGTGTCTCGCAGTCCGTCAGGCCACGGCGCAGGAGCTGCTGAAGGCACAAGGCTGCGGCGAGGGGTTGCGCCAGCACCTGGAGCAGCGTGAGTCACCTGAGGGGGGACACTGGGAGGTCGGGGGGGATCCCTGAGGGGGACACCGAGGGGGCTGGGGACACACACAGAGGGGTCTGTGGGGTCTCTGGGTGGTGTATAGGGACCCTGAAGGGTTTGTGGGGTCTCTGGGCGTTGTGTAGGGACCCTGAGGGGTTTGTGGGGTCTCTGGGCAGTGTGTAGGGACCCTGAGGGGTCTGTGGGGTCTCTGGGCGCTGTGTGGAGACCCTGAGGGGTCTGTGGGGTCTCTGGGTGTTGTGTAGGGACCCTGAGGGGTCTGTGGGGTCTCTGGGTGGTGTGTGGAGACCCTGAGGGGTCTGTGGGGTCTCTGGGCAGTGTGTAGGGACCCTGAGGGGTCTGTGGGGTCTCTGGGCGGTGTGTAGGGACCCTGAGGGGTTTGTGGGGTCTCTGGGTGCTGTGTAGGGACCCTGAGGGGTCTGTGGGGTCTCTGGGTGGTGTGTAGGGACCCTGAGGGGTCTGTGGGGTCTCTGGGTGGTGTGTAGGGACCCTGAGGGGTCTGTGGGGTCTCTGGGCGCTGTGTGGGGACCCTGAGGGGTCTGTGGGGTCTCTGGGTGGTGTGTAGGGACCTGAGGGGTCTGTGGGGTCTCTGGGCGCTGTGTAGGGACCCTGAGGGGTCTGTGGGGTCTCTGGGTGTTGTGTAGGGACCCTGAGGGGTCTGTGGGGGGCACACAGGGCTGTGAGCTGACCTCCCCCTCCCCACAGTGGAGCAGCGCAAGGAGGCACTGGACAGGCCCTGGCAGCAGCTGCAGGGTGAGCCCAGGGGGCCCTGGGGTCTTTGGGGTCCCCGCAAACCCTCCCCTGATGCCCCCCTGACCCCCCTGACCTCTCCCTGACCCCCTGACCCCCTGACCCTTGTGACCCCCCTGACCCCCCCAGAGTCACTGCAGAGAGCGCGGCTGCACAGGAAGGAGGTGGAGGCCAAAGGTCAGAGGTGAGCGGGGACACCTGTGACCCTTCTCAACCTCACCTGTGCCCACGTGACCTCTGACCCCGCCTCCCAAACGCACCTGGTGCCCCCCCTGACCCCCACAGGTGCTGCGGGCTCTGGCTGGAGCAGCACCAGGACCTGGAAGGGACAGAGCAGCAGCTGGAGGAGCTGCAACACCTGCGCCGGGGACACAGGTGGGGCTGGGGACACAGGTGGGGCTGGGGGACACAGGTGGGGCTGGGGACACAGGTGGGGCGGGGGACACAAATGGGGCTGGGGGACACAGGTGGGGCTGGGGGACACAGGTGGGGCTGGGGACGCAAATGGGGCTGGGGACACAGGTGGGGCTGGGGGGCACAGGTGGGGCTGGGGGCACAAATGGGGCTGGGGACGCAAGTGGGGCTGGGGACACAAATGGGGCTGGGGGACACAGGTGGGGCTGGGGACACAAATGGGGCTGGGGGACACAGGTGGGACTGAGGGGCACAGGTGCGGCTGGGGACACAGGTGGGGCTAGGGACACAGGTGAAGCTGGGGGCACAGGTGCGGCTGGGGACACAGGTGGGGCTGGGGGACACAGGTGGGGCTGGGGACACAGGTGGGACTGGGGACACAGGTGGGCTTGGGGGTGGCACCAGGTGACCCACACAGGTCACGTGACCACCGTGTCACCCCCCCCACCCCCCCGTGTCCCCTCCCCCCAGGTGGCAGTACTGCCAGCAGCTCGAGGCCATCATGGAGGAGCACAAGCACCTGCATTACACACACGTGAGCCCCGGGCTGGGGTCCCTCACACACCTGGGGGGGGTCCCTCACACACCTGGGGGTCCCTCACACACCTGGGATCCCAACCCCCACAGTGTCCCCCTCCCCTCACAGGCTCCAGCCCACCTGGAGGCTGAACTTGGACACCTGGAGAAGATGGAGGAGAAGTGGCTGAGCCGGGGTGAGCCCCTGACACCTGCGTGACCCCTCCCAGGACCCCCCCCTCAAGCACCTGAGCGTCCCTCCTGACACCTGCGTGACCCCCTGAGTCCTCCCATGGAACACCTGGCTGACCCTTGGCCACCTGAGCCCCTCTCCCACGAGCCCCCGAGTGACCCCCTGGACACCTGAGCCCCCCCCAGGCCAGGTGTGTCCCCGTGGGCTGACCGGTGTCCCCCCCTCGCCCAGAGCGCCGCGTGATGGACACCGAGGGGCAGCTGGGCCCGCAGGCACCTGCGGCCAGGTGAGTGCCCAGCTCCGGCCCCGCCCCCTCAAAGGTGACCCCGCCCACTCAGGCCTGTCCCCGCCCCCTAACCCCCCGTTCTTGCAGCCGATTGGTGCAGCAGGGCCAGGAGGGGGCGGAGCGACAGCTGGAGGCGGAGCTGGGCCGGCAGCAGCTGATCCTGCAGCAGCGGGACAGGTGTGTGACCCCTGGGACAGGTGTGTGACCCCCAGGACAGGTGTGTGACCTCTGGGACAGGTGTGTGACCCTTGGGGACAGGTGTGTGACCCCTGGGACAGGTGTGTGACCCCCCAGGACAGGTGTGTGACCCCTGGGACAGGTGTGTGACCCTTAGGACAGGTGTGTGACCCTTGGGGACAGGTGTGTGACCTCTGGGACAGGTGTGTGACCCCCCTGGGACAGGTGTGTGACCTCTGGGACAGGTGTGTGACCCCCCAGGACAGGTGTGTGACCCCTGGGACAGGTGTGTGACCTCTGGGACAGGTGTGTGACCTCTGGGACAGGTGTGTGACCCCTGGGATGGGTGTGTGACCCCCCAGGACAGGTGTGTGACCCCTGGGACAGGTGTGTGACCCCCGGGACAGGTGTGTGACCCCCCAGAACAGGTGTGTGACCCCTGGGGACAGGTGTGTGACCCCCCTGGGACAGGTGTGTGACCCCCCAGGACAGGTGTGTGACCCCTGGGACAGGTGTGTGACCCTTGGGGACAGGTGTGTGACTCCAGGACAGGTGTGTGACCCCCCAGGACAAGTGTGTGACCCCAGGACAGGTGTGTGACCCCAGGACAGGTGTGTGACCTTTGGGGACAGGTGTGTGACCTTCTCAGGACAGGTGTGTGACCCTTGGGTACAGGTGTATGACCCTTGGGGACAGGTGTGTGACCCTCCCAGGACAGGTGTGCGACACTCCCAGGACAGGTGTGGGAAAGGTGTGGCCCTCGAGTCACCTGGGCGCCTCGAGGCCCCGCCCACCCACCTCTGGCCCCACCCCCTTCTCTGGCCCCGCCCCCAGGTTGGCAGAGGAGCTGCAGCAGCTGCAGCGCCCCCTGGAGGCTCGGCCAGAGTGACGGGGGACAAGATGGACACAGCCCACGGGACACCTGTGACACCTCTGGGACACCTGTGACACCTGTGACACCCGTGTGACACCTGTGACACCTGTGACACCGCTGTGACACCTCTGTGACGCACCTGCCAGCCACCCGCGGGCCACCTGTGTCCTCCCGTTGTCCTCCCTGCCATGTCCCCCTCAGGTCCTCAAGTTCCTCCCATCCTCCCCCATCTTCCCCAATCTCCCCTCGTGTCCCCTCAATGTCCCCTGAGCCCCGCCATGTCCCCCCCAGGTTCCCTCGTGTCCCCAGTGTCCCCCATGTCCCCGATGTCCCCTCGTGTCCCCTCGTGTCTCCCCCAGGTCCCCCATGTCCCCAATGTCCCCCCATGTCCCCGATGTCCCCAGTGTCCCCTCGTGTCTCCCCCAGGTCCCCCATGTCCCCAATGTCCCCCCATGTCCCCAATGTCCCCCAATGTCCCCGATGTCCCCCCATGTCCCCAATGTCCCCCAATGTCCCCTCATGTCCCCGATGTCTCCCATGTCCCCCAACGTCCCCTCATGTCCCCCATGTCCCCAATGTCCCCTCATGTCCCCTGATGTCCCCGATGTCCCCTGATGTCCCCGATGTCCCCCATGTCCCCAATAAACGCTCCGCCCCCGTTGCCGTCTCTCAGGCGCCTCTTTGCGACCGCGGGTGACCCTTCCCGCAAACATGGCGGCCCCCATGCTGCCGCCGCCATTGCTCCCCCTGGCCGCCGCCATGCTGTGGGCGGGCACACCCCTTCCCCGGAAGCGGAAGTTGGACACGCCCCTCGCTTCCGGCCGCTGTTGGGCCTAGCCCGGAGCGTCCCTCGGTGGCGGCGGCGGCGGCAGCGATGGTGAGGGGGGAACCGGGGGGTTTGTGCGGGCCCCGGTGCGGGGCGAGGGGGCCGGGGGGCGGGCAGGGCGTCGGCGTGACCCCCGCGGGCCCTGACACACCCCCCCCACCGCCAATCCTCCCCTCAGGACAGCGAATTCTCGGACGCGGAGGCGGCCCCGGGCGGGGAGGAGAACGCGCCGGTTTATTGCGTGTGCCGCAAGCCGGACATCAACTGCTTCATGATGTGAGGGGGGAACGGGGGTCTGGGGGTCCGAAACTGCTTCAGGATGTGAGGGGGGAACGGGGTGATTGGGGTCGAAAAATTCCTCAGGGTTTGAGGGGGTTCTGGGGGGTCGCAGCTGCTTCAGGACGTGAGGGGGAAACGGGGGTCTTGGGGTCCGAAACTGCTTCAGGATGTGAGGGGAGGAACGGGGGTCTGTAGGTCTGCAGCTGCTTCGGGATTTGAGGGGGGGGTCTGGGGGGCTTCAGGATTTGAGGGGGGAAAGGAGGGGTCGGGGTCTGCAGCTGCTTCAGGACCTGAGGGAGGACGGGGGGAGGGGGGGTCCAAAAATTCCTCAGGATGTGAGGGGGGGGTCTGTGGGGCTCTGGGGGGTCGCAGCTGCCTCAGGACGTGAGGGGAGGACGGGGGTCTTGGGGTCCGAAACTGCTTCATGATGTGAGGGGGGAACCGGGGTCTGGGGGTCCGAAATTCCTTCAGGATTTGAGGGGGGAACGGGGTGATTGGGGTCCAAAAGTTCCTCAGGATGTGAGGGGGCTCTGGGGGGGTCGCAGCTGATTCAGGACACGAGGGGGAAACGGGGGTCTTGGGGTCTGCAGCTGCTTCAGGATTTGAGGGGGGGTCTGGGGGGCTTTGGGGGGGTCGCAGCTGCTTCAGGACTTGAGGGGGGAACGAGGGTCTGGGGGTCCGAAAGGGCTTCAGGACGTGAGGGGAGAACGGGGTGATTGGGGTCCAAAATTTTTTCAGGATACGCGGGGGCTCTGGGGGGTCTGCAACCGCTTCAGGGTTTGAGGGGAGGGGTCTGGGGGGTCCTCAAGTGCTTCAGGATGTGGGGGGGGGGGCTCTGGGGGGGTCTCAGCAGATCTGAGGGGGCTGCAGGGGGGTGGGTGACGCAGGGCTGGGGGTCCCGGCTGCCTCTCGGGGGGGGGGGGGCGGTCCCGGGTTGTCTCGGCCCCTGGGGGTGTCGGAGGGGGTCCCTTGAGGCTGGGGGGGAGGGGGTGCCCGGCTGAGGGTCTCGGTGTCGCCCCCTCCTCCCCCCGGTCCGGCAGCGGCTGCGACAACTGCAACGAGTGGTTCCATGGGGATTGCATCAACATCACCGAGCGCATGGCCAAGGCCATCCGGGAGTGGTACTGCCGGCAGTGCCGCGGTGAGGGGGCTGGGGGGCTCGGGGGGGGCTCTGGGGGGCTTTGGGGGGGGGGTCTGTGTAGTTTCTGGGGGGGGGGGGGTCCCAGACACCTGAGTCCAGTTTGGGGGGTTGGGGTGGTTGTTGGTGTTAATTTTGGGGGGGGTCTCTGGGTGGTCCCTCAGGAGGGGCACTGCTGGCAGAAGGGGGGGCTGATTTGGGGGGGGGTCCCAGGGACATTTGGGGGGACGCCTGGGGGGGATCTGAGTGTTCTTTTGTGGGGGTCTGGGTGTTTTTTGGGGGGGTCTGAGTGTTTTTTGGGGGGGGTCTGAGTGTTTTTTGGGGATCTGCATGTTTTTTAGGGGGGTCTGGGTGTTTTTTAGGGGGATCTGGGTGGTTTTTAGGGGGTCTGGGTGGTTTTTTTGAAGTCTGAGTGTTTTTTTGGGGGGGGTCTGGGTGTTTTTTAGGGGGTCTGGGTGGTTTTTTTGGGGGGATTGGGGTGTTTTTTTTGGGGAGGTCTGAGTGTTTTTTGGGGATCTGCATGTTTTTTAGGGGGGTCTGGGTGTTTTTTAGGGGGTCTGGGTGTTTTTTAGGGGGTCTGGGTGGTTTTTTTTGGGGGATTGGGGTGTTTTTTTGGGGAGGTCTGGGTGTTTTTTGGGGGGATCTGGGTGGTTTTTTGAAGTCTGAGTGGTTTTTTTGGGGGGGTCTGGGTGGTTTTTTGGGGATCTGCATGTTTTTTAGGGGGGTCTGGGTGTTTTTTGGGGGGTTCTGGGTGTTTTTTTGGGGAGGTCTGGGTGTTTTTTGGGGTTCTAGGTGTTTTTGGGGAGGTCTGGGTGTTTTTTGGGGGGTTCTGAGTGTTTTTTGGGGAGGTCTGGGTGTTTTTTTGGGAGCATCCCAGACACCTGAATCCAATTTTTGGGGCTCCCGGGCAGGGAGGGGTCACAATTTGAGGGGTCAGGGCTGTGCTGGGGAGGGGGAGAGGGGGATCCCAGGGTGAGGGGGTGGGTGGGGGTCCCCCTGACCCCTCTCTGTGACCCCCCCCCCCAGAGAAGGACCCCTCCCTGGAGATCCGGTACCGGCACAAGAAGTGGCGGGAGAAGGAGCACGAGGGGGCCAAGGGGCAGGAGCTGGAGCAGGGCCGGGCCGCCAAGGTGGGCACCCCAAAAAAAAAGGGGGGGGGACCCCAAAAATGGGGGAGACCCCCCCAAATTCTGCGAGGGGGAGGCTGGGAGGTGCCTGAGTCCCTTTGCAGGAGGATTTGGGGGGGCTGGGTGGGGCTTTGGGGGAACCCCTGACCTTCCCCAGACCGCCCCAGGTTGGGGGTTGGGTGGGTTTTGGGGTACCCCCGGTGGTTTTTGGGGTGTCCCGTTGCGGTTTTGGGGTGCCTGACCCCGTTTTCGGGGTGCCTGACCCCATTTTCAAGGTGCCTTACCCCATTTCTGGGGTGCTTGACCCCATTTCTGGGGTGCCTGACCCCGTTTTCGTGGTGCCTGACCCCGTTTTTGGGGTGCCTGACCCCGTTTTTGGGGCACCTGACCCCGTTTTTGTGATGCCTGACCCCATTTTCGGGGTGCCTGCCCCCATTTTTCGGGTGCCTGACCCCATTTCGGGGTGCCTGACCCCATTTCGGGGTGCCTGCCCCCATTTTTCGGGTGCCTGACCCCATTTCGGGGTGCCTGACCCCATTTCGGGGTGCCTTTCCCCATTTTTGGGGTGCCTGACCCCATTTTTGAGGCGCCTTTCCCCATTTTTGAGGTGCCTTTCCCCGTTTTTGGGGTGCCTGACCCCGTTTTTGGGGCACCTGACCCCGTTTTTGTGATGCCTGACCCCATTTTCGGGGTGCCTGACCCCGTTTTTGGGGCACCTGACCCCATTTTCATGGTGCCTGACCCCATTTTCGGGGTGCCTGACCCCGTTTTCAGGGTGCCCGACCCCATTTCGAGGTGCCTGACCCCATTTTTGGGGTGCCTGACCCCATTTTTGGGGCACCTGACCCCATTTCGGGGTGCCCGACCCCGTTTTCAGGGTGCCTTTCCCCATTTTTGAGGTGCTTTTCCCCATTTTTGGGGTGCCTGACCCCGTTTTCGGGTGCCTGACCCCGTTTTTGGGGTGCCTGACCCCATTTTTGGGGTGCCTGACCCCGTTTCCGGGGTTCCTGACCCCATTTCGAGGTGCCTGACCCCATTTTCGGGGTGCCTGACCCCGTTTCCGGGGCGTCTCCCCGCAGATCAAGCGCTCTGCCCGCATGTGCGGCGAGTGCGAGGCGTGCCGGCGCCCCGAGGACTGCGGGCAGTGCGACTTCTGTCGCGACATGAAGAAGTTCGGGGGCCCCAACAAGATCCGCCAGAAGTGCCGCCTGCGGCAGTGCCAGCTGCGGGCCCGGGTGAGCCGCCCCCTGAGTGTCCCCAGCGTGTCCCCAGCGTGTCCCCAGCGTGTCCCCAGCGTGGCTCTTTGTTGCTGTGTCCCTGTCCTGTGGCTCTGTCACCGCCTCGTGTCCCTCTGTCACCCTGTCCCGTGTCCCTCTGTCACCCTGTCCCATGTCATGACGCGTCACCGTCTCTGTCCTCGTGTCTCTTTGTCACGCTGTCCCATGTCCCTGTGTCACCCTGTGTCCCCATGTCCCCATCTCCTGTGTCCGTGTGTCCCCATGTCCCAGTGTCCCTATGTCCCAGTGTCCGTGTATCCGTGTATCCTGTGTCCCTCTGTCCTCGTGTCCCCATGTCCAGTCTCCCCATGTCCTGTGTTCCCATGTCCCTGACGTGTCCCCGTGTCCCCCTGTCCCCATGTCCTTCTGTTCCTGTGTCCCTGTGTCCCCATGTCCCTGATGTGTCCCCATGTCCCTGTGTACCTCTGTCCCCGTGTCCCCGTGTCCTTCTGTCCCTGTGTCTCCATGTCCCTGTGTCCCCATGTCCCTGTGTCCCTCTGTCCCCCGTCCCTCTGTCCCCGTGTCCCTCTGTCCCCGTGTCCCCGTGTCCCTCTGTCCCTGTGTTCCCGTGTCCTGGTGTCCCCATGTCCCTGTGTCCCTCTGTCCCCCTGTCCCTCTGTCCCCGTGTCCCTCTGTCCCCATGTCCCCCTGTCCCTCTGTCCCCGTGTCCCTCTGTCCCTCTGTCCCTGTGTCCCTCTGTCCCTCTGTCCCCCTGTCCCTCTGTCCCCGTGTCCTGGTGTCCCCATGTCCCCTGTCCCTCTGTCCCTCTGTCCCTCTGTCCCCCTGTCCCTCTGTCCCCGTGTCCCGGCGCTGCCGTGTCCCTGACCTGTCCCCGTGTCCCCACAGGAGTCCTACAAGTACTTCCCCACCTCGGTGAGTGCGGGGGGGCCCTGGGGGGAGGGGAAGGGACCCCAGACCCCCCCTGACCCCTTTGGGAAGGGCGTGGGGGAGGGGCCAGGCCTTTGGGGGGGGAGGGGCACCCCAAAATCCCCGCTGCCCTTGGGGTGGGGGTGGGGGGCTCACAGGTACAGGGGAGGGGGTGGGGGTGCCCGGGAAGGTGCTGACCCCCCCCCCCCAGTTGGTGCAAGGGGGTCCCGGGGGGGGTCCCAGGGGGGTGCTGGTGCCCCCCAACTGATGGGGGTGTCATTGGGGGGGGTCCCTGGGGTGCCACAGGGGGTCCCAGGGGTGTCATGGGGGTCCTGGGGGTGTCACTGGGGGGTCCAGGGTGTCACTGGGGGTCCCAGGGGTGTCATCAGGGGGTTCCAGGGGTGCCATTGGGGGTCCCAAGGGTGCCACGAGGGGGTCCTGGGGGTGCCACGGGGGGGTCCGGGGGGTCCCTGGCGCTGCTGACCCCCCCCCAGCTGGCGCGGGGGCGCGAGGGGGACCTGGAGCTGCTGAAGGCGCAGCTGGGGGGGCCGGGGCCCCCCGAGAGCCTCTCGGACGAGGAGCTGCCCCTCGACCCCCGGCTCTACCAGGAGCTCTGCGCCGGCGCCTTCGACGAGCACGGCCTGGTGAGCCCCCCGGAACAGCCCCGGGACCCCCCAGCACTGCCCCGGGAACCCCAGAAACGGCCCCGGGACCCCCAAAACTGCCCCAGGAACCCCAGAAACGGCCCCGGGACCCCCAAAACGGCCCCGGGACCCCCAAAACGGCCCCAGGAACCCCAGAAATGGCCCTGGGACCCCCCAAAACTGCCCCGGGAACCCCAGAAACGGCCCCGGGACCCCCAGAAACGGCCCCGGGACCCCCAAAACGGCCCCAGGAACCCCAGACTGCCCCCTTGGCACTCCAAAAACTGCCTCGGGAACCCCAAAACGGCCCCGGGACCCCCAAAACGGCCCCGGGACCCCCAAAACTGCCCCGGGAACCCCAGAAACGGCCCCGGGACCCCCAAAACTGCCCCAGGAACCCCAGAAACTGCCCCGGGACCCCCAAAACTGCCTCAGGAATCCAGACTTCCCCCCTGGCACCCCAAAAATGGCCCCAGGAACCCCAAACTGCCCCCCGGGAATCCCAAAACGGCCCTGGGACCCCCAAAAACTGCCCTGGAAACCCCAAACTGCCCCTTTGGCACCACAAAAATGGCCCCAGGACCCCCAAAAGTGCCCCAGGAACCCCAGACTGCCCCCCCTGGCACCCCAAAACTGCGTTGGGACTCCAAACTGCCCCTTTGGTACCCCACGACTGCTCCTGGGACCCCCAGAAACGGCCCCAGGACCCCCAGAACTGCCCTGGGACCCCAAACTGCCCTGGTTTAGGCTGTTCAGAGGTGGCTTTGTGCCTCAAGGTGAGCCCCAGGTGTATCAGGACCTGTCCCTGTCCCCTGTCAGGGCGCGTGTCCCCAAATGTCCCCAGCCTGGGCCGTGCCCTGAGGCGCGTCCCCAGATGTCCCCAAGCCTGTCCTGGCATGTCAGGACGTGTCCTCGTGGTGCCCTGAGGCGTGTCAGGAGTGTCCCCAAGTGTCCCCAGGCGTGTCCTGGTATGTCCCCAAACCAGGCCACGCTCTGAGGCACCTCAGGCCGCGTTGTCCCCACGTGTCCCTGACAAGTCCCCATGTCCCTGACGTGTCCCCACGTGTCCCTTCATGGGCCACACTCGGAGGCACATCGGGGGTGTCACCCCACACGTCCCCACTGTGTTCCTGACATGTCCCCACGTGTCCCCAACATATCCCTAACGTGTCTCCATGTGTCCCCCATGTGTCCCTTCATGGGCCACACTCTGAGGCACGTCAGGGGTCTCACCCCACATGTCCCCAACACATCCCCTGGTGTCCCCGTGTGTCCCCGACACGTCTCCATGTGTCCCCAACATGTCCTCGCGTGTCCCCACGTGTCCCTTCACGGGCTGCACTCTGAGGCACATCGGGGGTGTCACCCCACATGTCCCCAACACATCCCCTGGTGTCCCCATGTGTCCCCAACACGTCCCCAACGTGTCTCCATGTGTCCCCACGTGTCCCTTCACGGGCTGCACTCTGAGGCACATCGGGGGTGTCACCCAGCATGTCCCCAACACATTCCCATGTGTCCCCAACATGTCCTCGTGTGTCCCCACGTGTCCCCGACATGTCCCCCATGTGTCCCTTCATGGGCCACGCTTGGAGGCACGTTGGGGGTGTCACCCCACATGTCCCCAGCACGTCCCCACGTGTCCCCACGTGTCCCTTCATGGGCCGCACTCCGAGGCACATCAGGGGTGCCACCCAACATGTCCCCAGCGCATCCCTGACTTGTCCCCAACACGTCCCCGTGTGTCCCCAACATGTCCTCGCGTGTCCCCACGTGTCCCCAACACGTCCCTGACGTGTCCCCTCATGTCCCCGACGTGTCCCCGGTGCGGCAGCCCTGGCTCAGCGACGCCGAGGACGCGCCCTTCCTGGACCCGGTGCTGCGCAAGCGCGCCGTCAAGGTCAAGCACGTCAAGCGGCGCGAGAAGAAGTCGGACAAGAAGGTGGGGGGCACTGGGAGCTACTGGGAGGGCACTGGGAGCTACTGGGAGCTACTGGGAGTTACTAGGACCTACTGGGGGTTACTGGGAGGGCTCTGGGAGCTACTGGGAGGGCACTGGGAGCTACTGGGAGGGCACTGGGAGCTACTGGGAGAGCACTGGGAGCTACTGGGAGCTACTGGGAGTTACTAGGACCTACTGGGGGTTACTGGGAGGGCTCTGGGAGCTACTGGGAGGTTACTGGGAGTTACTGGGAGGCTCCAGGGGTTGCTGGGAGGGCTCTGGGTGGTTGCTGGGCTGCGAGTGGTGGTTACTGGGGGCTTACTGGTGCTAACTGCAGGTTACTGGGAGGTGACTGGGAGCTTACTGGGAGCTTACTGGGAGGTCACTGGTATTAACTGGTGCTCCTGGCGCAGAAGGAGGAGCGCTACAAGCGGCACCGGCACCAGTGGTTACTGGGAGCTTACTGGGAGGTCACTGGTATTAACTGGTGCTCTCTGGTGCAGAAGGAGGAGCGCTACAAGCGGCACTGGGAGTGCTGGGCTGTGATTGATGGTTACTGGGAGGTCACTGGTTTTAACTGGTGCTAACTGGTATTCACTGGTACAGAAGGAGGAGCGCTACAAGCGGCACTGGGAGTGCTGGGCTATGATTGATGGTTACTGGGAGCTTACTGGGAGGTCACTGGTGCTAACTGGTGTTAACTGGTGCTCTCTGGTGCAGAAGCAAG
>JADMLD010000460.1:0-20000 GCA_017589585.1 Phylloscopus whistleri
GACTTTTATTCCATTTTCAGTCTCCTGTGCAGGGTCAGACGTTGCAGATGTTATCAATTCACACCACACAACCAGAAGCAAACTCTTTCCTGATTCCAATCCATCGGAAGCGTTCTTGCCCTGTCAGCTTTTGCCACACAGAGCTGTCGATGCCCTAAAGCCAAACACCTGAAATCGCCCCTGGTGGCTCCTGCTGCACTGCACCTTTCACAGTTCCATGTTCACATTTACAAGTTCCATATATTCACCTTTTCAGTTCCATTTTCATATTTACAATTCCATGTATTCACCTCTCACAGCTCATGTTCATATTTACATGTTCCATACATTCATTTTTTCCCAGTTCCATTTTCATATTTACACGTTCCATACATTCACCTCTCACAGCTCCATGTTCATATTTACATGTTCCATACATTCACTTTTCCCAGTTCCATTTTCATATTTACACATTCCATACATTCACCTTTCACAGTTCTATGTTCATATTTACATGTTCCATGTATTCATCTTTCACAGCTCCATTTTCATATTTACATGTTCCATTTTCATATTTGCATGTTCCATACATTCACCTCTCACAGTTCCATTCTCATATTTACTGTTCCATTTTCATATTTACATATTCCATTTATTCACCTTTCACAGTTCCATTCTCATATTTACATATTCCATACATTCACCTTTCACAGCTCCATGTTCATATTTACATATTCCATACATTCACCTTTCACAGCTCCATGTTCATATTTACATATTCCATGTATTCACCTTTCCCTGTTCCATTTTCATATTTACATGTTCCATTTTCATATTTGCATGTTCCATACATTGACCTTTCCCAGTTCCATTATCATATTTACATGTTCCATTTTCATATTTACATGTTCCATTTTCATATTTACATGTTCCATACATTCACCTTTCCCAGCTCCATTTTCACATTTACATATTCCATGTATTCACCTTTCACAGTTCTATTTTCACATTTACATATTCCATGTATTCACCTTTCACAGCTCCATGTTCACATTTACATATTCCATACATTCACCTTTCTCACCCAGGATATTTTATCCCAGAGTTTGCACCCAGGTGCACCAGGCTTTGGGAAAACCAATGGGATAAATTCAGATTTCCCCCCCCCCCCCGGCACGTTGATGCACATTTCCCACCCTGAGCTCAGGCAGCCACTCCAGCATTCTCCTTTTTATCAGATCCACTCTGCTCCGCGCTCTCTTTGGAACGAGCAAAGGCGGGGAAATGCAAATAATTGCGTTGTATTTCATCTCGGATTAATGAAATAAAAATAATATGGATTTCCAGCTCATCAGAGCTGCTGGCTGCTGACAGATCAAATGGGGACTTCACTTGAAAGCGAGTGGCTGGGAATTGTTTAGAGGAACATCGTGAGGGCTTTTAAAGAGTTATTTTCTCATCTCTGAGGAGGATGGAGTTTATCCTTTGAAATAAAAGGGGATTTTATTATTTTTTTTTTAATTGATTTGGAAACCAAATAACACAAAACTTGAGGGGACTGCAGATCTGTTCCCGGGGTGGCAGTGCAGCGGGGGAGACTGGAGCGGGAAGAGAAAAAGCAATAAAGGAGAACAACAAAAGGAACTTTGGCTCAGCTTGGAGCTGCGAACGGGATCGGGTGGGGTTGGGGACACCCCGGGTGACAGGGGAGGTGTGGGGGTGTTAATGAGTCCCGGGGCACCGTGCTAATGAACTTGTGCTAATTGGCTGCTGCGATCAGCAGAGACAAAGAAATGACACCCGCACGCTGAGATGTCCAAGGCAGGAAAGAGGCAGTTTATTTATTTACAAACTTCAACATTTATACAATTCCAGCAGTGACCGTGGATTGGAGGAAGAAAAACTTCCTCTCCAACCACACTGGGCAACCCAACAGCCCATCAGCAGCCTCCTCCTTGTGAGAAGAATGCAAAGATGGTTTGATTTTACAATAACAAAAAGTTGTTTATGTAGAATTGTATTTGACTGCATTACAAAAGGTGAACACAGAAGGCTAAAAATGAAACTTTAGAAAACTCCTTAAAGAGACAGAGGAGAAGAGCAAAAACCCAAACAGCAGACACCAGCAGCCTCTCCCTGCCTGGCGCTCCCTGCCAGGAGCAGCAGGGCCTCAGGTGCCTTTGCTCCTTTATTCCCTTCCACTCCGTGTCACACACACGGCGGGGATGCTCCCCCGTGCCAGAGCAGCAGCAGGAGGAGGCAGCTGCCTGTCACCTGTGTCCCCCGGCAGGCAGGGGACAGAAATCCCGGCTGACGGCACAGGCGGGGAGCTCCCAGGGCATCCCTCGAACAGCAGCCCCGAGTGACGCTGTTCGAGATCACAACGACATCGACCCCGAGGTCAGAGGGCTGACAGTGACTCCAAATCTTTATTACCCGGGGATTTCTTCCCTTTATCCTGTTTTACAGAGAACAACCCAAGGGGTGAAACACAGACAAACTCCTTCAGTCACACCGGTCAGAGCAGAGGGACAGCAAGGAGCCCTGGTCGGTGCCTGAGATGTTTTGGTTTCTCTGAAACTCTTTTCCCAGAGAGTTTTCTGCCACAGACACGTTGTTCTAACTGGGACCTTTGTTTGCATTCCTTTCCCCGGGAGGGACTTCTCCTTGCTGCCCTGACGCTGTTCAAGATCACAAGGACACACACTCCGGCTCAGCAGGCTGACAGTGACTCCATTTATTTCCGGGGATTCCTTCCCTTTTATCCCGTTCTACAGAGAACAACCCGAGGGGTGAAACACAGACAAACTCCTTCAGTCACATCGGTCAGAGCAGAGGGGCAGCAAGGAGAAGTCCCTCCTGGGGAAAGGAATGCAAACAAAGGTCCCAGTTAGAAAAACGTGTCTGTGGTTGGCAGAAAACTCTCTGGGAAAAGAGTTTCAGAGAAACCCAAACATCTCAGGCACCGAGCAGGGCTGCACCCGAGCTCACCCGGCTGCAGAGGGAGCAGGCACAGGGACCTTTGCAGGCTCAGCTGGAAGGTTCTGCTGAGCCTCCGGGGTGGAGGAGCTGATTTATCTCCCGTTTCCCCCTTTCCCAATTCCCTGAGTTATTGGGAATGATCGCAGTGCCGGAGTCTGCTCTGCTCAGAGATTCCCTCTGCAGCTGCCGAGTGCCAAAGTGCCCTCAGGGCGTTAATGAAGATTTCAGGAATCTTCTCAGTTAATGAAGATTTCAGGAATCTCCTCAGTTAATGAAGATCGCAGGAATCTCCTCAGTGCCCAGGAACCAACCTGAGGTGGGGGAAAAGGTGCCCAGAAACCCCTGTGGGGTGGAGATTTTGGATTCTGGCTCCTCTCTGCCCCTGCCAGGGGATTTTCCAGCTGGGATGTGGCTGCTGGGTCAAGGTGTTCATGAATGAAAGGCCAAACCAAAGCAACTTTCTCCTTTTAGATTTTTTTTTGTTTGTTTGTTTGTTTTTGTTTTTTTGTTTTTTTGTTTTGGTGGGGTTTTGATGCAGCTGCCTCAAACTTCAGCCCTGGAGCTTCCAGGAAATGCAGGCTCCAGATGTGGGACGTGGAGCAGGCCTCCGTTCCTGGAATCTCTGAAGTGCCCTGGTGTGCACAGAGCTGCATTTCCGTATTTACCCCGCATTTTCATTTATCCTGCGCTTTCATTTATCCTGCATTATCCTTTATTCTGCATTATAATTTATTCTGCATTATTCTTTGTGGGGGTGGGCGGAACCCCAATGACTCTGCCTTGGAGGCAGCCCTCACTGAGGAGTTAAGAAGATATTGTGCAACCTCACCCAGACCCTGAGATAACAAAGCTACCGGAGAGACTTTCTGGGGTGGCTCGGCTCTCCTTGGGGGTCCAAGCCCTACGGACCCCCCTTCACCAGCTGAGGACAACAATTCTTTATTCTGCATTATCCTTTATTCTGCATTTTCATTTATCCTGCATTTTCATTTATCCTGCATTATCCTTTATTCTGCATTATCCTTTATTCTGCATTTTCATTTATCCTGCATTTTCATTTATCCTGCATTATCCTTTATTCTGCATTATCCTTTATTCTGCAGCAGCACTTGAAGGACAGAGAACTTCAGCTTGAGCTGCACTCCCCCCGATCAGAAGAAGCCGCCTCACCCCGAGATTTTATTTTTGTGGAATATTCTGCTTATTTCCATCTCCAAGTGCGCTGATTGAAGCCACAGCTGCTGCCCTTATTTCTACTTTTGCTCCCTCCTTCCCCATCAGCGCTGCGCTCTGAGCTGAGGGCTGGGTATTTTTATCTGAAGCACCAAACACAGACTCCGTGGCGTAGGCAAAAATCCAGAATTAGTGGGGCTCGAGGCACAAGTGGCTCCGTGTGCTCCAGGAAGCGGCGGCGCTGACGTGGGCAGGGCGGGGGGAGGCTCTGCCCCCCCAAAAGTGCCCAGCTCTGCCCCTGCCGGGGGGGCTGGTTTGGGGGTTTGTGTGGGTTTGTTATCATTATCATAATAATAACAACAACAGCAATAATAACATTTATATCTATATCTATCTATCTATCTATATATCTATATATATATATTTATATCTATATCTATATCTATATCTATATCTAATCTATATATCTATATCTATATCTATATTAATTATTATATATTATTGTATTATTGTATTATTGCATTATTGCATTATTGTAATATTACATTATTATCTATTATCTATTATCTATCTATTATCTATCTATTATCTATTATCTATTGTATATTATATATTCTATATTATCTATTGTATATTATACATTATACATTATATATATTCTATATTCTATATTCTATATTCTATATTCTATATTCTATATTCTATATTCTATATTCTATCTTCTATATTATATATAATATATCATATATTCTATATTATATATCATATATCATATCATATATTCTATATCATATATTCTATATTCTATATTCTATATTCTATATTCTATATTCTATATTCTATATTATATATGTGTGACCACAATTCCTCCTCCAGCCCTTTCCTCAGGTGCTGCCTTTGCTTCCCACCCTCTCCCTGGCTGGGTTTATCGAGGTTTCACTGGGGCAGAGCCAGGAGGGTTTTGGCCTTGGACCCTTTGTGGTGCGTCCTGATCAAAATATTGATGTGCAATTAGCTGGGGAAGGGAAACGGCTGCTGCTGCCGCTGGCAAGAAACAGAATTTGAGATCACAGCCCCCTGCAATATTGATAACAGCAGCCCAGAGCAGGCGGGGTGGGCTTGGGGGGCTTTCCCGTCCTGTCCCCGCTCACGGGAGCGCCGTTTTTAGGGGTTTTGGGCCCAAATGTGGGGGTTTGAGCGATCTGGGGAGAGTGGGGAGGGGCAGGGGGGGCGCGGGGCCGCGCTCGGGTGTCCCAGCCTGGCTCGGGCTCCGGGGGAGGGCTCGGGGCCGCTTCCAGCGCCTGTCCCGGGCCGGGGCTGGAGCTCCCGCAGCGCGGGGGGGACAGTGCGGGGCGTGGCCCTTGGGCGTGGCCCTGGGCGTGGCCCGCACACCTGGGCGTGTCCCCGCGCACCTGGTTGCCCCTCCCCCGCCGCACTTTGGGGGGGGGGGGGGATGGGGAACAGGCGAGACCCCCCCCCCCTTCCCCTCGCCCCCCCAAACCTGCGCGCGCCGCCGGCAGGCAGGACCCGCCCCGCGCGCCCCTAATTGGCTGCGGGGGGAGGGGCGGCTCATTAGTGATGCGGGCGCGCGCTCCGCGGCCCCGGAGTCGGCGGCGGCCGGAGCGGGGAGCGGAGCCCGCAGCGCATCCCCGGGAGCCGCATCCCCGGGAGCCCGGCAGCGCGGGGGCAGGAGCGCGGGGAGCCCCCCCCGAAACCGCCCAAACCCCCCGGCGAATTCTCCGGCTGGAACTCGGCTCAGCATCCCCGGCTCCGCATCCCCGGCTCCATCCCGCGGCTCCATCCCCGGCTCCATCCCCGGCTCCGCATACCTCCCCGGCTCCGCATCCCGCGGTTCCATCCCGCGGCTCCATCCCCGGCTCCATCCCCGGCTCCGCATCCCGCGGCTCCATCCCCGGCTCCATCCCCGGTTCCATCCCCGGCTCCGCATACCTCCCCGGCTCCGCATCCCCGGCTCCATCCCCGGTTCCATCCCCGGCTCCGCATACCTCGCCGGCTCCGTATCCCGCGGCTCCATCCCCGGTTCCATCCCGGGCTCCGCATCCCGCGGCTCCATCCCCGGCTCCATCCTCGGCTCCATCCCCGGCTCCATCCCCGGTTCCATCCCCGGCTCTCGGGCTCACCATGGGCGGAGGAGCCCCGCGCCTGCACCGGCGGCTGCTGCTGCTGCTGGGGCTGTGCAGCTGGACGGCCGCGCTGCGAGGTAAGCGGGGCTCGTTCTGCCCTCCCCAGGGCCGGTGTGGGGCGCGGGGGTCCCACCGGTTGCTCCAGCACCGGGGGATGGCGGAGCGGGGACGGGGGAGCGGGAGCAGCGCGACGCGGGGGGATGGCGGGACCCGCCGGGAGAAACACCCGCATCTCACCTCCGGGAGAAATACCTGATATTCCACCTCCGGGAGAAACACCCGCTATCCCAGCGCCGGGACAAACACCCGCATCCCATCTCCCGGAGAAACACCCGCACCGCCGCGGGGACCGGAGGCGACGGCGCCGGGCTGCGCTGCGGGGTCCCGGCCGTGCTCCGGTTTGGTCTCGGGGTTGGTTCCGGCGGTGGTCCGGATTGATCCGAGATGGTCCCGGGATTGGTGCCGGCTTGGTCCCGGTGGTCCCGGGGTGGTCGCTGCCGCTCGGGTCCCCGGGGCTCAGCGCACCCCCTCGGGCTGCTGTTGCGGGCACGGAGGCTCCGCGCTGTGCGGTGCAGCAGCCGCGGGCATCCCGCGGGGCTCGGAGCCGCGGCTGGCGCTGGCTCGGGGCCCGGACCCCGCTCGGGCTGCCCGGGACGGGCTCCGGGAGGCTCCGGGACCCCGCGGGCAGCGCGGTCTCACCCCCTGGGTGCCTCCGGCCGATGCGCACAGGCGGCTGGAGCCGCTGTCCCTGTGCGAGGCGGGCGCTGGAGACGCTCCGGGCCCTTTTATTTGTGAATTTATTTGTGAATTTATTTAACTTTTCCCCGGCAAATCACCGGAGGGCGGTCACCTCCTCAGGGCACCGGGCCAGAGGATGCCACCAGCGCTCCTCGCCCGGTGTCCCGCACCCCCGGCCGGGCTGTCGGGGCTTCTCCGGGCGCTGGAGGTGCGGGAAGGCGCGGGCGGGGCTCCGTTCTGCCTCTCGGAGGAAGGCACCTGCTGCGGCGAGGCAGCTCGGCGATGCCATCGCAGCTCGCTCCCGCACCGTGGAGCAATCAGACTTTGCGGCTCCTGGCAGGATCCTCTGGCTGGCCCCGCACCGCCGGAGCTCTCCCTCCCCAGCCCCGCCGTGCCTGCGCTTCCATCGCCCTCCGGGTGGGCTCCGCTCTCCGCAGCATCCTCAGGTAGCCACGGGTTTGTGCCAGCTCGCCACAGGTGCTGGAGCCTCCCTGGCCACCTCACCTGTCCCTGAAGGCTCCGGCAGAGGCCAAGGAGGGAGGTTTTGGTGTAATCGCCCTTTTGGGGGAGAAAAAAAAAAACCCCGAGCAACCCACAGAGCCCCAGCAGCTCACAGGACAGCGGCACAAATGGGAGAGCAGGAGGGAAAATGATGTTTGCTGGTTTTTATGGTGTCGGGAAGCACCGGTGCCTGCACAGTGCCCGGATCAGAGCTGGGGGGTCGCTGCCTCCCCCCGAAGCCTTCGGCAGCTGCTGCTCTGCGGGCAGAGCTGGAATTCCGGACCACGGAGCTGGAGGTGCTGCTGCTGCTGCCAAGGAACCAATTCCAGCTCTTTGATTGGCACTGCCAGGTCGGACATTTCAGGTTCTGGGCTGGGGCAGGTTCTGGGGCAGGTCCTGGACAGGGTTGTGGGGCAGTGCAGCGGTTCTGGGGCAGGTTCTGGGCCCGGTTCTGGGTCAGTGCCGCGGTTCTGGGCCTGGTTCTGGGCCCGGTTCTGGGCAGGTTCTGGGCCTGGTTCTGGGCCCGGTTCTGGGGCAGTGCCGCGGTTCTGGGCCCGGTTCTGGGCAGGTTCTGGGCAGGTTCTGGGCAGGTTCTGGGCAGGTTCTGGGCCCGGTCCTGGGCCCGGTTCTGGGGCAGTGCCGTGGTTCTGGGCCCTGTTCTGAGCAGGTTCTGGGCAGGTTCTGGGCAGGTTCTGGGCAGGTTCTGGGCCCGGTCCTGGGCCCGGTTCTGGGGCAGTGCCGTGGTTCTGGGCCCTGTTCTGAGCAGGTTCTGGGCCCGGTCCTGGGGCAGTGCCACGGTTCTGGGCCCGGTTCTGGGCAGGTTCTGGGCAGGTTCTGGGCGGTTCCGGGGCAGTTTGCTGCTGCTGTCCCCCGGCAGCTCCGGCTGGAGCAGCCACAGCCGAGCCGCAGCCCCGCAGCCGGGAGGTTTTGCTTTATGAAGTTGTCTCAGAGACAGATCGCGCTCAGGTTCCTGTTCTGAGCGGGGATTAGAGACAAATGGAGCTGCTGCGGAAACCCCCGGCACGGCATCTGAAATCTGCTGGAATGAATATCCACGGATAGCTCTGGGCTGCTGTTTCTGCAGGAAAAGATTGCCCAGGCCGGCTGCTGATTGCAGGGGAGAGGAGTCGCTGATATTTATTATCTCGCTGACGCCTCCGAACTGATCTCGAGTCGCACATCTCTGAATAAAGACATCTGTGAGCAGGAGCGTTAATTCTCGGCTTGATCCCCCAGCCTGGAGCTGGATCCGAGGGGATTTGGTGCTGAACGAGCCTCGTTTGGGGATTTTCCTGCTCTTCTTCCTTCTCTCCCTCCTGCTCTCCTTCCTGCTCTCCCTCCTGCTCTCCCTGCCCTGCCCGGGTTTGTGGTGAGGAAATGCAGCCACCTGAAGGATCGGGGTGGCTCTGTGGGCAGGGAGCTGCTGGAGCTGAGATTTTGGAGCGTTCCTGTGGGTTTGTGGAGAGTTTTTAATTGCTTTTTTTTTTTTGGTTTTTGCCACGAGGAGCAGCTCTGATCTGTGCTGCTCAGAGAGCTGCGGGTTTGAGGCGTCGCTGTCCAGCAGCACCAGGCAGGAAAGAACTGGGTTTGGGTGAAAACAGCAGCTTCTGGTTCGGGGTAAAAACAGCAACTTCTGGGTGAAAACAGCAGCTTCTGGCTTTGGGTGAAAACAGCAACTTCTGGATTTTGGTGAAAACAGCAGCTTCTGGTTTGGGGTGAAAACAGCAACTTCTGGTTTGGGGTAAAAGCAGCAGTTTCTGTTTGGGGTAAAAGCAGCAGCCCGTGCTGCTGCGGGGATGTGTCTGGCAGCGAGGGCAGGGCTGGGCTGTGCCCTTGGCCCCGGCAGTTCAGGGTGTGAATTGGATCAGCCCCCAATCATCCTGCAGGGCGGGGGTTTCACCGCCTGCCCGAGGGCTCGGCCCCTGGAGGGTTCGGCCCCGGGGGGGTTCGGCCCCGGGAGGGTTCGGCCCCCAGGGCGCCGCAGGAGCCGCTCTGGGGACTGCTGTGCTTGGCTGTGCCCAGTTCTGCCCCGGGGGGAGGTTTGGGGTTTTTTTTGGGGGCCATTCTGCTGTGCCAGGTGTCCCTGGTGTTTTTTCTGTTGTTGTTGTTGTTGTTTCTGTTTTTGTTTTTTTTTTTTGTCTGTTTTCTTTCTTACATTTAAAAAATCCAGAGCATTTCACGTTTCCCTGTTCCTGGTGCTGCTGCTGGGGGGGTTTGGAGACCTTGCAGGGACAGAGGGACAGAGGGACAGAGGGCCAGAGGGCCAGGCTCTGTGACACTGATTTATCCTCTCTCCAAGTGTTCCCAGTGCCCCAGCTGGGTACTGATAAGCCGGGCCTGGGCTTGGCTTTATCCCTGGGCTTTGGGATAAACACAAATCCGGGCAGGACTTGGGTGCTCCTGGAGCCTCCCCTGGCTCTGCTGGAGTCTCTCCATGAGCTCAGTTCTGCATTTTGGGCTCCTTAGGGCAAAGTGCTCATTAAAATAACAAAACCCCAGGCTCTGCTCCCCCTGCCCTGCAGGGCCTCATGTGGGCTGCTCTGACAATATTTATATTTATATTTATATTTATATTTAGAATTAGATTTAGAATTAGATTTAGATTTAGATTTAGATTTAGATTTAGATTTAGATTTAGATTTACTTTGTGATTTCCCAGGCAGTGAGCTCCCTTCCCTGCTGGGTGCATTTCCCAGGGTGACCCAGCTGTGCTGGGCTGGTGGAGCTTTGCTGTCCTTGGTGGGTGGGGACACTCAGGGTTTGGAACAATTTATCATTTTCTCCAAACCATGGGGAGTTTGGGGACCCCGGGTGGCCAAGCTGGGTGTGCAGGAGGCAGGAGTGCCTGGTTTGGAGTTATTTTTTGGGGGGTTCTGTTCAATCCTGTGGTTTTTTCTGTATTTTTTGCTGTGTTTGTGATGAGCTGTAACAGAACTCGGGAGAGAATTCACAGAGGAAGTGGCAAAGCCTGACTTTGGACAGGAACAAGCTCCAGTTTGCTCTGGTTTAGGGCACTGACCCTGGTGTTTTAATTCGTTCCCAACACAAATAATGTGATTTATTTTTACGCTCAGATGGAGAATGGCAGAGCCGAGGAGGCCCCGGGGTCACTGGCGGTGCCTTCTCTGTATTTTTAGCCCCGCTTCTGGTGGAAGGTGGAGTCTGAGGGAAGCAGCAGAATGTTGACACCAGAGGCTGCTGTTTCAGAGGCTTTGGGCTGCTGCTGGAGCAGATGGGCACATCCATCTGCCTCAAATCTGGCTATTTTTACCCCTGAGTGCTCTGGCTGTGGCTCGGGGCCCCGGGCAGGGTTTGTGTCCCCCCAGCTCTCAGCAAAAATTCACATTTTGGAACGGGCAGGGTTTGTGTCCCCCCAGCTCTCAGCAAAAATTCACATTTTGGGGCAGGCAGGGTTTGTGTCCCCCCAGCTCTCAGCAATAATTCACATTTTGGAGCGGGCAGGGTTTGTGTCCCCTCAGCTCTCACCAAAAATTCACATTTTGGGGCAGGCAGGGTTTGTGTCCCCTCAGCTCTCAGCAAAAATTCACATTTTGGGGCAGGCAGGGTTTGTGTCCCCCCAGCTCTCACCAAAAATTCACATTTTGGGGCAGGCAGGGTTTGTGTCCCCTCAGCTCTCACCAAAAATTCACATTTTGGGGCAGGCAGGGTTTGTGTCCCCCCAGCTCTCACCAAAAATTCACATTTTGGGGCAGGCAGGGTTTGTGTCCCCCCAGCTCTCAGCAAAAATTCACATTTTGGGGCAGGCAGGGTTTGTGTCCCCCCAGCTCTCAGCAAAAATTCACATTTTGGAGCAGGCAGGGTTTGTGTCCCCCCAGCTCTCAGCAATAATTCACATTTTGGGGCAGGCAGGGTTTGTGTCCCCCCAGCTCTCAGCAAAAATTCACATTTTGGGGCAGGCAGAGGTGCAGGGAGCAGCCCGGGCACCCAGAGCTGGCTCCCACCACCTCCCCCTCCCCGCCCACCCTCCCGTGGCCTTTTGAACCACTCAGGAATGTTCTCCATGAAAAGGTTTTATCAAGTCCAGTGCCTTGGCCAATATTGTTTAGTGCCAAAGGCTTCTAGGAATTACAATTAATTACACTTTGAAATCATCAAATGGTTTTTTTTTTTCTTTTCTCTGCCCCCTCCGGCTCAGGGAGATTCGCTCATTTCTGGTTTTTCTGCTCCTTCCAGGTTGATTTTTTGAAGTGTTTCCCTTCCAGGTTGATTTTCTGAAGTGTTTTCCTTCCAGGTCGATTTTTTGAAGTGTTTTCTTTGCTGCCCAGCTCTGATTAAAGCTTCCAGCTTCCATCCAGAGCTCAGCCCTGAAAATCCCAACTCCTGCAGCTGCTCTGGCCGGGAACTCTTGGGTTTGTTTTTATTTTTTTTTATTTTTTCTCTCTCTCCACGCTCCCACTCAAAGCCCCGATGCCGTGGGAGGAACGAGGGGGATGAACACAGCTCTGAGTGCAGAGCTAATTACTGTCCTGAAAGAAGACAAAAAAAAAAAGGGAAATGCAGTGCTTTTATCTGCACCAGGAGCCAATGACTGAATTCGGGGTGAAATTGGGTCTGGGCAGTGGCAGAGCAGTGAAAAGCTGCCCTGGTAACATCCAAATCCACCTCTGGATCTGGATCCATTTTCTTCTCATCGCTCTGAGAGGGTATTTGGCACGTGCAAATTAAAAAGCAATTAAAGCCCTTGTTGACCCCCTGAATTGTTGTTTGTTCGTAACAATTTAAGCTTGTAATTTAACTGATAATTCCATTTTGAATAATTGAAGCCATCGTTGAACTTAATTTAAAGCTGAATGACGTCCGTGGGAATGAATGGCACGACACAGCGGTTTCATCAATAACCTGTCAGAAGTCGATCAATATTTATGTCCCAGAGCTCTGTTAATGGATGGTGATACGAAAAAAAAATAACAACCTTCCTGAAGCACTGAAATTTCCTCCTGGTCTGAACCCCAGAGCTCTGGCAGGGAGGCTTTGCCTGGAAACAGAGTCCTTGATTTCCCACCTCTGAGGGGCAGAGGTTTTCCAGGGTTTGCTGATCTGCTCTCAGCTGTGGAGCTCCAATGTCTGTAAAATGGCCCGAGGGGGGATGGGTCCAGATCCTAAACGGTTCCTGAACCTCCATCCAGGTTCCTGAACCTCCATCCAGGTTCTTGAACCCCCATCCAGGTTCTTGAACCCCCATCCAGGTTCTTGAACCTCCATCCAGGTTCCCAAACCTCCATCCTGGTTCCTCAATCTCCATCCAGGTTCCCAAATCTCCATCCTGGTTCCTCAACCTCCATCCAGGTTCCTCAATCTCCATCCAGGTTACTGAACCTCCATCCAGGTTCCTGAACCTCCATCCAGGTTCCTCAATCCCCATCCAGGTTCCTCAATCTCCATCCAGGTTCCTGAACCTTCATCCAGGTTCCTGGATCTCCATCCAGGTTGCTCCTCTCTCCCCGGGTGCAGCCCCAGCTGCTGGGGAACGGGGCTGGAATTCCTCTGGGGCCCAGGGCGTGGTGGGCACCGCTCCAGGCAGGAATTCCTGCCCCTTTTCACCGCAGCTCTGCCCCAGAGCTCTGCAGTTTCCCTGCGGTGGAGCCAAGCCAGGCTGGGGTCGGGGACAGGGGTGACAGAGGCTGTGCAAGGGGGCAGGGTCTCCCCCAGGCTGCTGAGACCCCCGAGCTGCTGGGGATGTCTCCTGCCAGGACCTGCGGTGGGGTGAGGATCTTGGTTTTCCTGCTGGAAGCTGCTGCGTTTGTGCTTCCTCGCCAAGCTCCCCTTTCTGTTTTTTTTTGTTTGTTTGTTTGTTTTTTGGGGTTTTTTTTGGTTTTTTTGGGGGGGGGGGGTTGGTTGTTTTTTTTTTTTGGTTTTGGTTTTTTGTGTGTTTTTTTTTCTTTTTTTTTGTTTGTTTGTTTGTTTGGGTTTTTTTGTTTTTTTTGTTTGTTTTTGGTTGTTTTTGGTTTTGTTTTTTTGTTATTGATGGGTTTTATTTATTTATTTATTTATTATTTATTTGTTTATATTTATTTATTTTTATTTCTTTTTTTTTTTTTTTTTTTTTTGGAGAAAATCTCACTCGTTTGCATTTCTCTGGCCGTTGTCCTTCCCTGCCCCGGTGTTTGCCCTCTCTCTGTACCTGCAGAGAACCTTCTCCCTCCCCTTTGTCCCCACCGAGCGGGAATTACCGGGTCAGCACTGCAGCCCGGGAGAAATGGCCTGGAAAACAACTTAAAGAGCAGCTCGGCTGGGTTTGTGTGATGCGTTTGGATTCCTGGATGCGTCCGGGAGGAATTTATCTTACCCGGGTCAGGAGTTTCTCAGCCATTTCCAGCTCATTGGAGCCCTTGGCTCTGTGTCCTCGGAGCTGCTCCAGGAGCCTCTCGGGGCTGTCCCTGCCCTTGTCCCTCTGCCAGCCGGGACCGAGGCAGGGAGCGAATTGAGAGGGATAATTCCGTGTGCACAGGGATTGGGTGCTTCAAACAAAGCTTTGGGGGTTTTTAATTATTATTTTCTCTAATTGGAACAGGGCTGGGATCTCTCCGCCTCCCTGTCCTGGGTGACCAGAGGAGCGCTTGTAGCTTTGGTTGGTGCTGTGATGTTTGGGGTTTTTGAAACTCTTTTCTAGACACTGTTTTGTCAACCACAGGCACGTTTTTTTTTAACTGTAACTTGTGTTTACATTCTTTTTCCTAGGAGGGACTTCTCCTTGCTGTCCCTCTGACTTGACCAATGTGACTGAAGGAGTTTGTCTGTGTTTCACCCCTTGGGTTGTTCTTTGTAAAATGGTGTAAAGGGAAGAAATTCCCGGGTAATAAAGATTTGGAGTCACTGTCAGCCCCCTAAACTCGGAGTCCGTGTCGTTGTGATCTTGAACGGCGTCATCTTTTTATTTTTTTTTTTTCCTTTTCTTTCTTTCTTTCTTTTTTCTTTTTTCTTTTTTTTTTTTTTTCAGAAGACTGAAACGACTCCAAATCTTTTATTACCCGGGAATTTCTTCCCTTTTATCCCGTTCTACAGAGAACAACCCGAGGGGTGAAATACAGCCAAACTCCTTCAGTCACATCGGTCAGAGCAGAGGGACAGCAAGGAGAAGTCCCTCCCGGGGAAAGGAATGCAAACAAAGGTCCCAGTTAGAAAAACGTGTCTGTGGTTGGCAGAAAACTCTCTGGGAAAAGAGTTTCAGAGACACCAAAACATCTCAGGCACATCTGTTGTTAACAGAACAGTGTCTAGAAAAGCGGTTTCTTTTCTAGAACATCACAAACACCACAACACCAACCAAAGCTACAAGCACAGAGGGTTTTTCCTGCTGCCCTGGCCCAGCACTGATTTTTAGGAGGAGCTGGGAGCTCCTCATGTCTTTGGGAGACAACCACAGCAAAGCCGGGAGTTGCCTGGATAATTCGGGAAATAATGGAAAGTTTCCCAGCTGCCGCTGAGTTCATTGTGCCTTAGTTGGGCCCAGGAGAGCAGGCAGCACCTCCTGCCGTTGATTATGCAAATGTGGATAAATATCTGAATACCTATCCCGACTTTTTTATCCTCTGCAATCGAATGTCTCCCCTGACACGATGCTCTCGAATTATCCTCAGTGAGTAATGACTCGCGTTTAGCGTTTTACACCCAGCTGTCATATAGATCATTTTCCGTAATACTTTACATAAATTAGGAATCCTCCCCATGGAACGTGTGTGCGGCTGCCGGAGAGGTTTTTTTACAAGATTAAAAGTGCAAACAACACAATTCCGGCGTAATTTGGAAACCCGCGAGCGGGGTTGAAGTGGGAAACGTGGAGGTGACAGCGAATTACGGAGCCATCAGTCAGAGCCCCGCGGGGAGCCCTTCGGCGCTCCCAAAATGGGATTTATGGCCTTCCGAGGGCCGGGCTGCTGCCTCGGGGTCATTAGCCCGCTAATTGTTGTCCTGTTAATTGTTATTCGGCGGCCTGGCCGGCTCGGGGTCGTTCTCCCGTTAATTGTTAACCTGTTTGTTGTTATCCCGTTTGTTGTTATCCCGTTTATTGTTATCCTGTTTATTGATATTCCATCGTGGCTCTCCCTGGGGGCTCCCGCTCACCTGGGGCGGGTTTGGGGTTCTATGGGACGATGCTGAAGGAGGGTTTGGGGTTCTGTGGGGTGGAGGGGGTGATGCTGAAGGAGGGACTGGGATTCTGTGGGGTGGAGGGGATGGTGCTGAAGGAGAGTTTGGGGTTCTGTGGGACGATGCTGAAGGAGGGAGGAAGGTTTGGGGTTCCGTGGGGTGCAGGGGGTGATGCTGAAGGAGGGTTTGGGGTTCTATGGGGTGCAGGGGATGGTGCTGAAGGAGGGTTTGGGGTTCTGTGGGGTGCAGGGGACGATGCTGAAGGAGGGAGGAAGGTTTGGGGTTCTGTGGGGTGGAGGGGAAGATGCTGAAGTTGGGTTTGGGGTTCTATGGGGTGCCTGGGGTGATGCTGAAGGAGGGTTTGGGGTTCTGTGGGGTGCAGGGGACGATGCTGAAGGAGGGTTTGGGGTTCTGTGGGGTGCAGGAGACGATGCTGAAGGAGGGTTTGGGGTTCCGTGGGGTGCAGGGGACGATGCTGAAGGAGGGTTTGGGGTTCCGTGGGACGATGCTGAAGGAGGGGAGGCTACAGGGGCTGGGCTGGAGCAACTGGGAGCTGCTCACTGGGCAAACTGGAGGTGCCACCCCTCCGACGTCAGCCTGTGCTGGGAAGGGGACCCCAGCAGCCGGTATTTTCCCCCAAACCCGCTAAATGTGGCTGAATCATCTGTTGCTTTGAGAGGCAGTGGGATTTTTGTTTCCCCTCATTATCATTTTAGCAACTTTGGGTGCCAGGCTAAACTCTCGCTGCTCAGTTTTTATCCCGCCGGGATTCCCCCGGAGGCTTTGGGGCCATCCCGCCGCCCCAGGGCCCGCTGCTCCCGGGATTGTTTCGCTCCGGGTGCCTCGGGAGGCAGCCAAAATCACCTTTCTGTGCCCCAGCTGGGCACTGATGGATGCTGAAGGCTGCGTGCTGTCCCCTCGCTGTCCCTGAAGTGCCGGGGGGGGTTTATTGCCCCCGGCACGGGTGATATTTCACAACTCAGGGGCCATAAAAGGGGGAGTTTTAGGAAACAAACAGGGCCAGGCCATCCCAGCTCTCCCCAGGGCAGCCGTGTTTGGCTTTCCCTCTTTATGTGGCTGCAAAGGAAGAGATAAAATTTTTATATTGCTTTGAACAGGAGATAAAAAACGCTGGCAGTGTGACTGCTGTCCAGGGGACAGGGACAGGGGCAATGACAGGAGTGTCAGGCAGCTCCAGGGGTTGGGACCTTGTCCTGCGGCGGGGACAAGGTGAATTTGTGCTGGAATTGATTCCTCCCCGGCAGTAAACCCCGTTCCCCGAGCTCTGTTTGTGTTTTATTGTGGTTTATTAACACAGCCCTGGCCCCGCAGCAGCTCCCAGGGGCGGGCAGAGCAGAATCACAGAGTCACAGAACCACAGAGTCACAGAGTCACAGAATCCCAGAATCACTGGATCACAGAGTCACAGAATCCCAGAATCACAGAATCCCAGAATCACTGGATCACAGAGTCACAGAATCACAGAATCACAGAGTCACAGAATCACAGAGTCACAGAGTCACAGAATCCCAGAATCACAGAATCACTGAATCACTGAATCACTGAATCAGAGTCACAGAATCACAGAACCACAGAATCCCAGAATCACAGAGTCACAGAGTCACAGAATCACAGAGTCACAGAATCACAGAGTCACAGAGTCACAGAATCACACAGTCACAGAATCACAGAGTTACAGAATCCCAGAATCACAGAGTCACAGAGTCACAGAGTTACAGAATCACAGAATCACACAGAATCACTGAATCACAGAATTTCCAGGTTGGAAGAGACCCTCAAGATCATGGAGTCCAACCCAGCTCCAACACCTCAACCAGACCATGGCACCAAGTGCCACATCCAGTCTCTTCTTAAACACACCCAGGGATGGTGACTCCAGCAGAGAGCAGAGCAGATCCCTGCCCCGGGGGCTGCAGCTCCAGCAGAGCAGATCCCTGCCCGGGGGCTGCAGCTCCAGCAGAGCAGATCCCTGCCCCCGGGGCTGCAGCTCCAGCAGAGCAGATCCCTGCCCTGGGACTGCAGCTCCAGCAGAGCAGATCCCTGCCCCGGGACTGCAGCTCCAGCAGAGCAGATCCCTGCCCCGGGGGCTGCAGCTCCAGCAGAGCAGATCCCTGCCCCGGGAGCTGCAGCTCCAGCAGAGCAGATCCCTGCCCGGGGGCTGCAGCTCCAGCAGAGCAGATCCCTGCCCCGGGAGCTGCAGCTCCAGCAGAGCAGATCCCTGCCCGGGGGCTGCAGCTCCGGTGTTTCCAGGCAGGAGGGGCCCGGCGGGCTCGGGGTCAGCGGCTGCAAAGGGGACACGGGGCCACTTCTGGTTTTTGCTCGGCTCTGACTCCCCCAGCTCCTCTCCTCTGGAACACAAAGCTCCTGCTCGGCGGGCTGGGGCAAGGTCGTGCACACACAGCCAGGAGCCACCATCAGCCTCCTCTTTGGTCTCCTTTTAATGGTTTTTTTTTTTTCCCCTCCAAAAAGCACTTTTCTCACTCCCCAGGTGATGCCACTGCCCGCCAGTGCTCAGGTGAAAATTCCCATTTTTTGAGCCAGAGAAAGAGCAGACAGGACTAAGACCGTACCCATTCCGAACAAAGCTGATTTAAAATGCAGAGTTTCAAATGGAAATGGGATAAAAACGAAAAGGGGGAGGTTTGTTACCCAGTCACTCTTTGCCACCACCACCAGTGAGGGGAGGAGCAGCCCATTGTCACCTCAAACCCCAGACTCGATCCGGTCGGTATCTGAGGGTTTTTATTGCAATTACCGGGAGTTCCTCTGCCTTGCTCTCAGAAGCTGCAGCCAGAGACCAGCAGGACCTCATTAAAGATTGCTGAACAGGGTTTTTTCCCCTCATTTTGCTACTTCCCTGCTGCTCCTTTTATCCCTTTCCCCTCGGTGTTGTGTGTTACCGAGCGAGCACGTGGGGAGGGAAAAGTTCTCCTCGAAGCCTCCACAAGCTTTAATTCCTGGCTGGGCTCTGCCAGCCAGCCCAGAGCCGGGCTTTGCAAAGGCTTTGCTGCCTCCTGGTCGTGCAATTCCGGACGGGGAATCTTTCATCTCTGCTTGGAGGGGGCCAGGAGCTCTGCCCTGGGCTGGGGGGTGTCCAGCAGCCCTGGAAATCCCTGGGATTGGGGACGATGCTGCTGCTCTTCCCTCTTTTGGCCCACTCCTCGTGCTGAGGGATAAATTCCCCCACAACCCCAGGAGGAACCCCAGGAGGAATGGCTCTGCTGGGCTGCCTCAGGGACAGGGCTCGTGTTTAATGCCCAGCCGGTTCTGGATGCCCATAAATCCCAAGATCTGTGGATTTGCTTCCTGGCTGAAGTAAGACCCAAAACTTCCCCCCAGAGGAGGGGGTGCTGGCTGTGATTTTCATGATTTTAATTTGATTTTCATTTGATTTGCATCTGTGGATGCCCGGTTCTGGATGCCCATAAACCCCAAGACCTGTGGATTTGCTTCCTGGCTGAAGTAAGACCCAAACCTTCCCCCCAGAGGAGGGGGGCTGGCTGTGATTTCCGTGATTTTAATTTGATTTTCATTTGATTTGCATCTGTGGATGCCCGGTTCTGGATGCCCATAAACCCCAAGACCTGTGGGTTTGCTTCCTGGCTGAAGTAAGACCCAAAACTTCCCCCCAGAGGAGGGGGGCTGGCTGTGATTTCCGTGATTTTCAGTTGATTTCTCAAACCCCCCGAGCCCTAAACGCTGCTGAGAGCCCCCGGGGTGTGACCCCGCCGGGGTTTGGGCTGGGCAGGCTCTCAGCAATTCCTTTATTTGTGTTTGATGAGGCCCTGACGGCGAGCGGGCGCCCTCGGGTTGTGTTTCTCGCTGGAGATGATGGGGTTTTGTGATGAGGAAAATGACTTTAAAATGCCACGGCGCTGCCCTGATGAGGCCTGATGATGTTAAACCGCAGCGTTGTTGTTTTTTAACCTCAGTTCAGCCCAAGGTAACAGCGAACGTGGGCAGGAGCAAAGGCAATCTCATTTTTACATTAATGTGTCTCTTTGGTACCTGGAACCATTCTTGTACTTGAAATCAATCTGTACTCGAAATCAATCTGTACTCGAAATCATTCTTGATTTCTCGAGACCCAAAATTAAGGATGTCTGGGTGGAGTTTAAATGTTTTTATATCTTCTTAAAACTCTACAAACCACATGTTGAGCACACGTGAGATCTGTCACTTCCCTGCTCCTTGATGCTTCCAGATCGTTTCAGTTCGAGCCTTTTTTTATGGAAATGCAGATTTTTATCTCCGCGTTGTTTATCTCCTCCTCGTTTTTCCAAATCAACCCTTGCCGTGATTTTGGCTATTTCCTGCGGCTGGTGATTTCATAAATCCCTGCTCGGGCGCCGCTGT